>PISX010000535.1:0-270487 GCA_004024625.1 Mellivora capensis
TGAGATATTTCCCAGGGATCGCTGAGTCTGCACGTGAGAGCACAGAAAGTACACACGAGTACGCAATGTGCATTATCTAGAAAAGGGTAGGAATCCCATGTGTTTACCTGGACGAATGAAAACCGAATGAAGACAACTATGAAATTTCCACCCAATAAAGGATGAGTAGTTCCCCAGAACGCCTTTAACCTGCCTTCACTCAGTCACCATCCCTTCCCTCTACCCCAAAGTTACCGACCACGCTGACCTCTAACACCGTCTATTTGTTTTGTCTGCATTTGAACTTCTAAACGGACCCGTGTATATTCACAGACACTAGACGCACAAGTAGACCGATGGATTCTTTTGAGTTGGACTTCTTCCACCCGGCAGTGTGTCTGAGCTGAATCCCCACGGCTACTGGAACAACAGCGTGTTCATTCTCATCACTGATAGCATTTCATCATATAGCATAGGGCCACAATTTATCTATCCGTGCTACTGCTGATGGGCCTTCTGGTTGTTTCCGGTTTGGGCTGATGAGTGCCATGATATTATTGTTGATGTTATTTTGATACATAAGGGTCTGCTTTTTCTGTTCGGTCTATACCTGTGAAAAAGAGAACCACGGCCCAAAACAGCATCTGGTAAAGTCCCAGGTCAGTAAACCAAGACTTAATACTTAACCAAACTGTGGTTTTAGTACCCCCCACACCACTACCGCCACCAAAAATGCAACCTTTAACCAGTCACTGTGGGACTGCTCGGTCAGGACTAAGAAATTCACTAGCAGACCCCTGCTGTTCCCCTTGGGAAGACAACCTTGCCTAAAACAATGGATTCTTGGCTAATCGCTTCTCTTTTTCCACTCCCTTGCTACCTTTAAAAACCTTTCCTTTTCTGTAGTCTTTTACTTGCTGGACAGGATGCTGCTTGATTCATGGATCCATGAATCAGTTAGGAAAGGCAGTTAGATCTTTTAAATTTCCTCGGTTGAATTTTTGTTACTGAACATACGTCAGAGGGAAATTGGTCATATAGTCCGTATAGATATATTCAACTTTATGTTGAATGCCTGTCTTCCTAAGTGGTTGTACCAAGTCACATCACCACTGGACAGCCCTCACCAACCCACCCTGGTGTCAGCCTTTTTAATTTGACCATTTTGATGGGTTATAATTGTGTCCCACTGTGGTTTCAAATTGCATTTCCACCAACAACTAATGAGGTTGTTTTCTTATGTTTATTGGGTCCTTAAATATCCCCTTTTCTGAGTAAAACTATTATTCAAAACTTTTGTTCACTTTTCTAGTACATCACCCTAGCTTTTTCTTATGGATTTATAGGATGCTTGTGTAAATTCCAGAAACAATTCCTTAGTTTGTTATATGATTATGTATATATTCTGTTGCTTTTCTGGGTATCTCTAGCCTTTTAAACTCTTTAAATAAGATATTTTGATGAACAGAAATTGTTATTATTAGTTGTCTGATGTATCAAGCTTATGAGTTACTGCCAAATTTTTTAAGTCATAAAATGGATCTTGACTTTTATCAAATTCTTTTCTGCGACTCTCAGTTGATTTTATGAATTCGTTGAACTTGATGAATTACAACACCTCAGTTTTTATTTTGAAATATTTCAAACTTAGAAAATCTTTAAAGGAACAGTTCAATGAACACCTATGTATCTTTCACTTACATTCACCAGTTATTAACATTCTGCCATGTTGGTTGTATCTATCTATCTGTCTATCTGACATCTATCAAAAGTAGATCTGACAAAAAGTAGATTAGTGGTTGCCTAGAGATAGAGGGGGTGTGAAGATTGGGATGTGACAGCTGAAGGCTTTCTTTTGGGGGATGATGAAAATGTCCATGTCCAACGTGGGGCTTGAACTCATAGCCCTGAGACTACAAGGTGCATGCTCTACTGATTAAGTCAGCCATTTCACCCTTTTAAATGGGTGAATTGTATCTCATAAAGCTGTTACAAAAAAAAAGAAAATTATTGCAAACATCATGACCTTTTTTCCCTTAAATACTTCAGATGCATCTTCTAAGAACTGGACCTGAGATGCTCTCTAAGTAAACAAAGAGCATTTTTCTGTAATCCAGAGATTTAGGGTTTCCAGTAGCGTATGCGTGTGTGTGGAAGTGAGGTGAGACAGCCACGGTTTAGAGGCAGAATTCCGTGAAGAACCTTCCATACACAGACCTAAGGTGTAGTGTAGAGACTTTCAAGAGACCGTGTGAGCTAGGGTTGGCCTTTTCTAGCCTTCTTCAATTCGGTATGCCCAAGTGACTCAGCTCTGGCTAAAGAAACAGGATCAGAATTAACAAATACAACTTTCTTTTCACTTGCCTAAGAGAAGATCTCTAACCGTGAACTTGTCATTCCACTGTTCTGCCAGCCAAGATGGCGGAGTCCATACTGACCTAGGAGGTGATTTACTGAAGATGGTAGAGCTGCTGTCAGCCCCAGTTCTTGAGCAACATGGGTACAGCAGGGAGTCACTTGCCACCCCAGGACACATGCCCTGAACGGCAACTTGAATTGCTATCTTGTCTGAGTCAGTACGTGTTCTGTGTCCTTTGCTGCCACAGGTAATAGGACCCTAACAGAGGTAGTAGTTTCTAGAATCACAAGGGGATGAAAACTGTTCTTCTGCCTTCTGACATTCTCTCATCTAAGGTACGGCTTGAAGAGACAAATCCCTCACCTGAAGCCACGGCCTCCGATGTTCATGAATCAGCAGGAAAATTCACTTCGGAAGCCAGGAGGATTTGAAGCAGCTGCTCCATGAGACAAAGGACCCGGCTGGCCCCCAGAAACCCCCTGTTCCCTTTCAGTCTTCTACCCTAGCATGCGTACACGTCTCAGGGAAGCACATTTCCTTCGTAATTGCAACCCTGTGATCTGCTCTCCCACAGAGCCAAAAGCAAGCAGCTGTCACTCTTACTGTGACAACAAGACCAAAGTTAATTTTTCCAAGCATATCTACTTTGTTAAGTAAATATTGATTCTAGTTCTCAATATTTCTTCTTTTACTGTTTTATTTAATTCTTTGTGTCCACGGGCAGATTTGGTCTATATGTGCAAAGCTGACTGAGATATTTCCTATGACACCTGCACACTTGGCAAGTTTCCCTTGACAAGAAGTCCTAATGTTTGGGGGTTTTTTCCCTTTTTTCTATCATATAAAAGTGAAGGAACCTCCTGTTTTCCCACTAGCATTTGGCATAGGCCCAGAGGCATTTTGAAACCATCTGAGATTTTCAGGGAGGACTGTTTTAAAAATATCTGAGCAGAGACAAGAAGGCTGGGTACTTTCAAATGTGTGTTCTTACTACTAGGAAGTTTCTAGGATGCTAAAATTGCATTACAGTCCTAAAATCCTTTTTACTTGTTTATGGACCAGAAAAGGCTTAGATAGAATCCGATATAAAGCCATATGCAACCATATTTCCTAGTATTAATATTCTATGGGGGGAAAAAAGGTGACATTACAGAGGGATTAGTTTCTGCTAGATGCACGTTTTTCCATAAATGAATGCCTGATTGTACGGTTTCACTGCAGAGCTCTACAGCTGCAGACCAAAAACACAGTAAAAATTCATCTTGCCTCCTTTTCCTGTATGCCCTAAACAAACAGTAACCTTGGGGCGCCTGGTTGGCTCAGCCGCAGACCACGTGACTCTCGATCTCAAGGATGTGAGTTCCAGCCCCACACTGCGTGTAGAGATTACTTAAAGATAAAGTCTTAAAAAAAAAAAAAGAGTATAAAATAAAAAATAATTTAAAAAATAAACTAACAGTAACCTTGAATCATGATTTGACTATCAGAGATGGTGGAATTCCAACAAATATCTGCAGCACCAACAATGTCAAAATTTTCAAGGTAAAACCAGATTCTCAGTTTCCCTGCCTCAGGCAATGATCTACAGATACGGTTCCTCAATTCCCCCAAACGGCTACCTACTCCCGGCCTTCCAGTCTTTTCTAATGCTCAGGTGAGAAGCAGGCACATTTTGCTTTTTAGACTAAATTTTAGACTGAAATTCAAATAATTCTGGCTGTCAGTGAAGGGCACATAGTCATCCTTCCTTTCATCTAAACAGAAAGCCCCAGGAACCAGGCTCAGAAGAAAATTCTTGAAGACATGTGGAGAAATCCAAGAAAGTATGTCTGGGCATCCCCATAAATATGGCTAACTCTACCTACAGAGATCGTGTAAGCCGCACATTATACCACACTAGAGACTTCTTAAGAGGCGATTTTTCACTTGCATATAAGTTTAAAATAAGACATTTTCTGCATTCAATAAGTTACTAGCCTCTGAGACCCATAAGAGAAATTCTGAATTGACAATTTTCCTCCAGAAAAGGTATGAAAGAAGAACCCTGGCAAGCAATCATTTAATAATTTGCTCTTCTGTGTAACACTCGGTGAGCCCAGTTATCTTCTCTAACCAAGATCTATAAGCACCTTAAAGGTAAATGACAGTGTGTCTGCTGGACATATTTTATATATATTCTGGCTGAAGACCAAACTCAATCTAATTTCCACAATAAATGAAGAATAATTGGAAAAGTCATGCATCTTAAAGCCTTATTGGTCTTTTTTTCTTTCAAGGATTAAAGGGAAATTTGTATAAGAAACCATTTTTACAAGGTTTAATCAACACTAAAAATTGTCTTTTTAAAACCTGGATCTGGTCTGGAATGGAATAACGTGAAAAGCAGGTCCATGAAAATTCATGAAATGCAAAGATCGTTCTCTTTAACTGGTAGTTAGTCACACCAGAAACCCATTATTAAATTAATAGTTAACCCTGAGAAGAGAAAACTAAAAACTGAGTAAATACGTAGACCTAAGTATGACAGACCGAGGTCGAAGAAGTTTGCACTAGTGCTATACACCAGCTTGACCTAAACATCAGAATCTTTGCCGTGATGTTCAGTCGGGATCCTCTCAGCCCAGAGGTCTTTATATAACAGGATATCAAAGTAGTTCTAGAACCTAAGACCCAATGGGGTTTATGAAAATATTCTCTAAGAATGTCATAACTTCAGGGCATCCTGGTCGGCTCAGTTGGTGAAGCCTGGGACTCTTGATCTCGGGTTGTGAATTTGAGCCCCATGCTGGGTATAGAGCTTATTTTAAAAAATAAAATAAAATCCTTATTTCTTAAAAAAAGAATGTCATAACCTCTCTCCAAAATGAGAATTTGGTACACTTACTATTAATTTGACATCATCTTGTACAACCACGAAGAAGGCTCAGTAAAATCCTCCACAGAGAAAATGGTGAAATAGACCATTCTACTTCTGTGGCCCGGTATCTACAGAAGCATTTCTACTGATATACTTAACAGTGAAACATCGGGAACCAGGCAAAGATGCCCTCTCTCAGATGTCCTTTCTCACCACTTCTATTTAACAGTCTTCTGGATGTCCTAACCAGTGCAATAAAATGAGAATTGAAAAAGAAACACATATAGATTGAAAAGGGAAGGTCAAACTTTCTGTACTTGTAGGTAACATAATCACATAATAAGAAATTTGCAAAAATGCTACTGCAACCAACTGGTTAATGTATCAGAATCACAAGATATCTCCATACATCAAAAGCAATTATACCTCTATACCACAATAAACAACTGGAAATGAAATGTTAGGAAAATGGCAATTTACACTAGCATAGAGACACCAAAGACTTATGGATAAATTTAACAAGATATATCCAAGACATACCTTATACATATTAAAAGTCTATAAAACACTACTGATAAAAATTAGAGACCATAATAAATGGAATGATATACTTGGTTACTGGATTGGATACTGTTAGGGTGTTAATTTTCCCCAAATTGATCTGTAGATCAATACAATGTTAGTAAAAATCCCAGCAGAATCTTCCTTTGTAGAAACTGAAAAACTGATTCTAAGATGTATATGGAAATGAAAAGACCTAGAAGAGCCAAAACTATTTTGAAAAAGAACAAATTTGGAGGACTTACCTACCTATTTTCAAGGTTTCCTGTAAAATTACTGTAGTTAAGGAAGTGTGGGTTCAGTACAAGGATAAACATTCAGGTCAATGTTACAGACATAGAGTCCAAAATTAGAGCCACATGTATTTATGATCAACACATTTTTTGACAAAGGTGCCCGAGTAATTCAATGAGGGAAAGGATTGTCTTTGCAATAAATGGTGTTGGGACAACTCGTTATCTACATGGAAAACAAAATAAACTCAACCTTTATTCATACCACACACAAAAATTCCGTTATGAGCTGAATTGTATTCCCACCCCATCCAACAAAATTCATGTGCTGAAGCCTTAACCCTCTCAAAACGTTCAAATATTACTGTTTGGAGATAGGATCTTTAAAGAAATAATGAAGTATAAATGAGATCATTAGGGTAGGTCATGTTTCAATATGACTGGTGGGGTTTTTTTAAAGGATTTATTTACTTATTTGAGAGAACGTTCGAGTTGCGGGGAAGGGGGCAGAGCCATCTGGAAGCAGATGGCTGAGCACACAAGCTTGGGTGGGCAGAGGGGCTCCAGCTCACATCCCTGAGATCAGGACCTGCGCCAAAACCAAGAGTCACTTAACTGACTGAGCCACCCAGGTGCCCCAAGACAGGTCTTTCTATAAGAAGGGGGGCTTAGTCAACTATACTTCAATAATAAAAACTTAAAAAAATATATATATATCTACATGTGTGCCCCAATTATGTTAATTACTATGAAATGTATTATATGAAAAATTAGAAACTACCTAAATTTCCTTTCATACGGGATTATGGAACATAAGCTTTAAAATCTACTTAAATATATACATGCATACATACAAAAAATGGGACTGGGGGGAAAAAACTATAATTCTAAAAATAGAAGAGATTAGGACACAGACACACAAGAAAGATGATGTGAGTACGCAGGGAGGAGACGGCCATCTATGAGCCAAGGAGAGAGGCCTCAGAAGGAACCAACCGTGCTGACACCTGGATCTTGGCCTTCAGGCCTCCAGGACTATGAGAACATAAATTTCTGTTATTTAAGCTACTCAATCTGTAGTACTTTGCTATGGCAGTTCTAACAAACTAATAAATATCTCTTAAAAAAATCTCAACCATTAATAAATCTACAGTTTGAAAGTCTCATCACAAACAGTAGACTCAAAAGACTAGTTCCAGTTCTACCAAAAGTCAAGGAATAAATAATTTCCATTTCTTCCAGGTTGTGAGTCTAGCCTGCAGAAATGTAAAAATTTTGAACAAAATATAAGTAAACCAACTGCAGCCATGTATTAAATTCTTGCTGGGTGGATCCTAAGAATTCAAGGCCAATTGATACAATGTACCCATAATAACAAATCTTCAAAGGAGAAAATGAGAATCATACAGAAAAATCATTTGATGACATTCAGTGTCCATTCATAATAAAATTCAGGAAGTTGAAAATAAAGAACAACTTTCTTAACCTCTATGAAAGACATCCTCCAAAAAAAATTAAAAATCCTAAGAAAACATCATACGTAATTGTGAAATGCTGAAAATATTCTCTGGAAAATCAGAAATGGCCTTCTTTCTCTTTACGATTATTTTAAAGGCCTAGCCACACAGTAAGAAAAGCAAACAAACAAACAAAAACAGGAAAATATGGAAGAACTGGTCAGAAAGAAATAAAATTGTCATTACTTGAGAGATGATACAACTATCCACATAGAAAATTCCAGCAATCTGAAGATAAATCATCATAATTAATAAGAGTATATAGCATGTTTGTTGGATAATATTCATCTACAAAAGCCAATATATACTGGGGACAATCAGTTAAAATACCATTCACCATAGTAACAAAAATATTAAGTGCCCACAGAGAAATCTAACGAAGGATGGGCAAGCACTGTAGAGGCTACATTTTAAAAGATCTTTAAGTTTAAGAAATCTTCAGTACAGTGGGTTTTACCCTCAGTGGCCTGCTATATATATATTAAAATCAAACCTTATATTATGTTATATTATATTAATCATATCATATCACATCTGCCCATTCTAATGAGTAATGTGTAATGGCATCCACTGATTCTAATGTGTAGCCAGGGTTACAAACCATTACTCCCAGGGACAGTAGCAGGGGTTGGAGGAAGGGCACACGGGGCTTCCAAAGCACAAGAAATGTTCTATTTTTTCATTTGGCTGACAGATCCACTGGAACATTAGTCTTTAAATTATACATATGTTTCTTATATACCGTGTTGTATTTTACAGTTTAGTGTAACACAATTAAATGGCCCCTTAACAGTGGTTGTGCAAGAGTTCTATTATCCATCCTACCATTACCTCCCTAATGCTGCAACACATTAATTTGCTGGTTTTCTTAATCCTTGCAGAAATTTGAGATTGCTTGAAGTCATACTGCTACTCATCATATAAAGTGAAGCAACACCAGACACAAAACACAAACACAAAATGTCTACCATTTTGAACCAACAAGCCCATCACAGAATCAGAGGCCCTGGACGGCACCTAGATTCGTCAAATTTATAGAGACAGAACATAGAACAGTGGTTACCAGGCGCTGGGGGGTGATGAGATTATGAAAGGAAGCTCTGTTTAAGGGTTACGGGTGTCAGTGAAGGAAGATAGAAAGTTCCAGAGATGGACTGGTGGTGACAGTTGCCCAAGAACGTGAAAGGACTTAACCGTATCTATCAAAACGGTCAAAATGATAAACTTCGTGTCATGTATATTTCATCGCAGTGAAAAATAAAACAAATTCGCAAATTTCTGTTTCAGATTTGAAGTTGGTGCAGAGGAAGACGTTAGTGAAACAATAAATTATGAGGAAGAGCTCCCTTCTAAAGAAACAGGATATCTCACTAAACCTCAAAAGCTTGGAAAGAATTGATGTTGAAGCGGAAAGCGTCCCTTCCACCAAAGTGCTGGAATATCGCAAGGAAGGCACACTGTTGTCTTGATCTTTGCACCCGAACAAATCATCTTCTCGTGTTTGTTGTCACACTTTGATGTGTGCCCCCAGCCAGCAAACTCCCCGCGTGGCTGTGTAAACTTCTCGTCTTGCCCTCGACCTCGGGGGTGACCTGGCATGTTAGTGACTCCTGGCTGAGGTAAATGATACAGCACGGTAATAAAAGAAACTGCTAGATCTTTCCCTTTTATCTACCTCCATCCGCTGTGAAGTGTCTCTCCCCCACTCCCTCCTACCAGGTATCAAAAACCCAGATAAAGGGGAAAGAAGTTATCTGAAGCATTGTGTGCCCCCTGTAAGAAATCCAATTATTTATGGTCACTGGAGACGTTTTTTTTTTTAAGCATGTTAGTGAGTGACCTAAATGTATAGTTTTCCTCCTACCGTTAACAGAGCTCTTCCTTTATCTCGCATTTAAACATCTTAAATAGTCCTTTCCCTTCTCCAAGATAAAGACAAAAGTTGGTAGAAAACAATTGTGCCCTGTCACGAGGCAGAAAAGGCACAGAGGGTGGAGCCCTGATCTTAGGATTTTGGTTTTTTGCCTTTTTTTCTTTTAACTGTTCCTAGGACTATAGCTGATATGGTTTTTTAAGTGACAGCTGAGCAGGACCATGGTCCAGAGAGGGCCTGCCTTAAATTCTTCTCTGTCAAGGAAGTAATACAGAAGAATGCAGTCATTAAAATCTCTTCCAGTCTCCTGGAGGAGTGAGAGGGTAGATCTCCGAGCTCCCAGGGGTAAAGCTTCAAATTCCACTTTGGTGGAGGAATCTTTAGGTAGACCTGAAGATAGGTTCCATTTTGTGAGAAGACTTCCGCCTACCCCACCCTCGGTGCCAATGACACGGGAGCAGCTGGAAGGTTCCACACGGGGTCCTGACCTGGAGGCTCCCTGACTTGGATCCTTGGGAGGGTTTGAATCTCTGCTGTGGGGAGTGTCCCCACTTCAGGTGTCCCCAGACTGCTTGCGGAAAGGAGGTATGTTCCTCTCCTTGAAGCCCTTTGCCCCTGCTGTGTGGGAGATAAATCCACCAGTGATAGTCTCAAGGAGATGTTGAAGAGGGAAAGGTCGGGGTTGGGATCTAGCCACAGACTCTCGTTACTGGCTTTGGCCTGGTCCTTCTCTGGCCTTCATGTTCAGAAAGGGTGAGAAAGAGCAGGAGGAGCCAGGGCTCCAGAACATCCCCCCATCATGGCCCCAGGTCACCAAGCACAACAATGGCGGCTTCCACAGCCACCTATGCCTTTCAGACTTCCTCCCTTTGCTCAGTGTTCTAGACTTTTTTTTTAATCATTATTGCCCCCCAGAAGACACCTTTTTAGACACTTTTTTCCTAATCGCCCCCTCTTTTAAAAGCACAGGTATACTGGATATCCCTGTGTCTGTATTGTATGTACATTTGTGCTTTATCAGGAGAATAATGTTTTGGCCCCTTCCCAAGAACCAGTCTTTGCCCCCTCCGGGGTAAGATCACCCACAAGGAAAATGCATGCCCTCACTCCTTTAGAGAGCCAGGTGCCGTGGGTGTGGCCTGAAGACAGAATGTGCTGGGGGGCATCACGCCGTGGCCTATCAGGACCTGCCCCCCAGCTCTCCCCTTTCCTAAAGGGACCAGCTGACAGAACTTAGGAAGTCCTTATATTCTCACAAGGCTCAGTATCCTCATCGATAAAACAGGGATCATTTCCACCTTCAGGGTTTGTAGGAAGAATTGAATGGTGAGATGTGTGTTACAGCAATGAGCACTCTCTTGCCTTTAGTTTCTGTCAAAAATATCATATTCTGTCAAAAATACCATATTCTGGCATATGGGTGCTATTTGGTTTTCTTTTTTTTTCTTTTTTTTTTCTTTTTTTAGATTTTTTATTTATTTATTTGACAGACAGCGATCACAAGTAGGCAAGAGAGGCAGGCAGGGAGAGAGAGGAGGAAGCAGGCTCTCCGCAGAGCAGAGAGCCCGATGTGGGGCTCGATCCCAGGACCCTGGGATCATGACCTGAGCCGAAAGCAGAGGCTTTAACCCACTGAGCCACCCAGATGCCCCCCACTTTTTTTTTTTAGATTTTTATTTGATGTTCTTGTGTAAGATTTTACTCTCTTTTCTGGGGTTATGCTAGATCAGGGACTATTTTGTGTTTTTTAGTAAGATTTTATTCTTTTTTCTGGAGGTACGCTAGATTGAAAACCAATCTGCAGATGAACACACAAGGTGTTGCTACCACAGCTCATGTGGAAATGTTAACTACTCAGAGCTGGTAAACTTAATCACACATCGAGGGAAAATAAAAAGTTATACACATACTCACACTTTACAGCTCCCTGAAATTTCTTTGCACTTGAGAAATGGAGAACATTAATCTCTCGCTTCTCTCCACTTTCCTTCCCCAGTCAAGTTTCACTAGTCTGTACTTGAGGTTTCTCAGTGAGGAGGCCAACAAAACAGAGTTCCTTCTTTCTGAGGCTAGGCTCCACTGGGGACAGGACTCAAGAATTTTATGAACAAGCAAGCCTCTCAGATGAAATTTTCAAAGATGGCGGACTTTCTCTGGTCTGCCCCACTCACCCGTACTATCCACCCAAAATTCAGAGGTTTTTTTTTAAGATTTTATTATTTATTTGACAGACAGAGATCACAAGTAGGCAGAGAGAGAGAGAGAGAGAGAGGAGGAAGCAGGCTCCCCGCTGAGCAGAGAGCCTGATGCGGGGCTCGATCCCAGGACCCTGAGATCATGACCTGAGCCTAAAGCAAAGGCTTTAACCCACTGAGCCACCCAGGCACCCCCCAAAATTCAGAGTTTTTAAATTGAGCCCATTGGTGGGGATACAGTAAGGATGGGGGTTCTTTGGGTGTTTCATGATGACAACAGTAGGACTTAATGGCAGCCTAATTTGGGGAGACAACGAAGCATCTAGAATGACTTCAAATGATGTGTTTCAAGAGATACCAATCTGCCAGCGAGTACAAAATGTACTTTAATGTGTGCTTAGAACTAAGAAAGTCACAGTCGTTTTAAATAAGGAAATAGATAAAATTAAATGACGTAAAATATCAAAAGCTAATTTGAAGTTCTGGTACCAGAGCCAATGCTTCCTCCATGAGAGTGGGTGGTGAGTGACAAATTTTCCTGAATTGGATTACCACCAGCCGTCCGAGTCTGGGCATCCCTGGGAAGAGTGACTGGTGAGTCAGAGTTTCCCAGAGAGAAAACACTCCCCAGGGAGAGTATTCACTATTATGTTCCCCTGTATGTAACAGGGGCACAACAAATACTTACTGGTTTGTAGTTTTGTTTTTGTTTTAGTCTACAATATATATAAATGATGATACGCTGAGGTAACAAAGAAATCCTGAAATCTCGGTGACTTGGGGTTTAATTAAGGTTCAGTTCCAGTTCCCATGAAGTCCACTATGGGCCTGGTGACTCTCCAGAATGGTGTCCTCCTTATCATTGGGTCAGGCTGCTAGAAATTGCTGGTTTCCCTCAGCCCACATGGGGCTTCCAAAAACATTGAGGTAAGGAGCAGAAAACTCCGATTCACTCTTAAAGCCCTCACCCAGAAGGGACACTCATCCACTTCACTTCTGCCTAGAACTGGTTACCCCCTAAGTACACAGGGGCTGAGTGCGCAGGGGATCACCGGGAGTGTTTCATGAGCAAACGCCACCTGCCACAGACTTCATCCAATCTACCTTTCAACCTTGTCAGGTGATGGCTTCCTCCTCATTATGCTTCCTATTGATTTTTTTTGCTGGTAGAGAGACTAACTAGAATTACTTATTAAAGGACTAGAAACAGGGGCACCTGGGAGGCTCAGTCGGTTAAGCACCTGCCCTTGGCTCAGGTCATGATCCTGGGGTCCTGGGATCGAGTCCCACATAGGGTTCTCTGCTCGGCAGGGAACCACCTTCTCCCTCTGCCTCTCCCCTTTTTATGCTCTCTCTCTCTCAAATAAATAAATAAAATATTTTTAAAAATAAAATAAATGTAAAGGACTAGAAACCTATTTCCCTCTCAAATGTGTAAACATAGAGAGATTTGCACCCTGCCTGCTTTTCAGCAGGAAAACTTCAGCACAGTTGGCTTGAGCAGTGGGAGCTATGACTTCAACTATTGTGTAGTCTGCTCTATGTGAGCCACAATTTGAGAAATTTTAAGCTCAAGAGGTCAGTCGGTATTGCTTCATACAATAAATACTCATCAGCAGACAAATTCAGCATCTTATTTACCACCGTCCATTTCCTTCCTTGGAGTATTTCTGGAAGCAAATTGGATTTATTCTCCCAAGAGTTGCTTCTGGTAAAAGCCAATACCCAAACCCAAGGGTTTATCTGGAACGTCCAGACATCTGGGAAGTCAGATAGTGAAAAATGGGACTGTCCCAATGAGCGCAGATGGCTGGTAAGCCTGTGGTACCATGGACCATTTTCAGGTATGAGATCAGTCATGATTAAGCCAAGTTATTTTCTTTTATGAACTTTTAATGTTTTTTGGCATACTTGAAAAAGTGTCATAAAAATGAAAGAGCGCTCATCAATATTAGCATATCTCAATAGTCCTACTGTTGCATGGTAATATCATTAATTATGGATGGCTCCCACAGGGCAGTGGGTTTCAAGGGAATGGAAATTGAATACCAAGTTTTTTATTCTTGTTTTCCCTCCAACTCAAGTCATTAGTTCCTGAGCACTCATCCCTCCCCTTCCCCCCATCCTCACTCACTCACAGCATTTTGCTGGCAAGCCAGAACGTTATACCTTCAAGTGAACCCGTGGTCTTTCTCCAAATCCCAGCCAGTGGGCCTCCCTATTTTAAGAAGAGTCTTAGTCCAAAATAGTCGCTCATTTCTCCAAGTGCAAGCCAGCACCATCGTGTTCTGAGTCTGACATATTCATGGAGCCCTTCCCGTCTGAACAGTGTAACTTGGACATTTGGCTCCTGGGGAGCCCTTGTTATTTCTGACCCTTCACTTCCACACCCAGAACCGAGACAGGCCGGGACAGATGCCCAAGAGACAGGGCTTTCCTCTTCCACTAAGTAAGCCGTTTGCCCCGAAGCCGGGCTCCGTTCTTGGGACACTTGCTTGTTTTCTCCTCCTCCTGCGGGCGAGACTCCCCAATGCATCCCCTTGCAAGGCCGCCCCTCTCCTGAAGATGGCAGAGTGTGAGCAGCCAAGAGCAGCCGCCGCGCAACCCGGGGTCCCGCAAACCCTTTCCCCACCCCCAGACTCTGAAACAGAAGGGAACGCTCCACCCGAGGAAGTCAACTGTGTGCCCCGACGGAGAAGGAAGCAAAAGGGGAAAGAGAAGGGAGTCCAGGGCAAGAGCCTGCCGTGAGAACAAAGCTAAGCGAGACTGATGGAAGAGGAGGGGCGTCAGGGGGAAAAGCAAGTGAGGTGCCCTTCCCGGTGCACGCGGGACCCACGGGGCGGCATCGCTATGGCCGCGGAGGTAGCACCTGTCCTGGGGAGGTGGAGGGCACGGAGGAGGCTGCGCTATCATACTGCATCCCGGGGAATCCCTCCTTGGAGTTCTGACTCCCAGCTGCAGGAGACCTCAGGGCTGGCCATTCTGCCTTCTCATCGGACCAGCAGAGCTAGCTGCATCTGAAGATCCTGATGTCACAGGAAGATAAAGGAGATGGATGCCTCTTCCTCTGTGAAGCCTCCCCTGATTTCCCCCTCTCTTAGCCCTCACCCCACTGCATAGTGTTTTCACTTGTCTACCTCTCTTTCCGGGGACTGTATCTTGCTCACTGTTAAATTCTTTGTCGCCCCGGCCCCCATGGTGCCTGGAACATGGTAGGAAATTAAGGATGAAATCAATTTATGAATGAAAAGAACAAGTTATTTCACATCAAAACGCAATGCTGGGCGTGGTGTTCTTCAACAGAGAAGAGGGAGACTGGCATCCACTGTGCATGGTTTGTCCCTGTTGAGTGATAAGTGTAGGCAGCCTTCCTGGAAACAATACCATGCGGGAAAGGTGTGGTTGGCACACACACATCACTCTATTTCCTTTCATGATGTCTCTGAACCCAAAGTGTTCTTTATTTAATCCTATGAATCCCTTTATTTATGCAATTCTTTAAGTCAACATGAATAGTCATTAACCATGACTGAGTCTTTCAAACCACACACCTATCTCAGGGTATTTGTGCCAGCTGGAATGCATCCCTGGGAAGCTACTAGACCAGCTGGAACAGGTGTTGGGAGCAGCCCCGGGGGGCCAGAGTTCAGGCCAGAGTGACTTCGGCTGTGACTGCTGTCAGCCAGGGGGTAAAGGACTCAGGGGCTGGTACACCTGGCAGATGAACGAAATTTGATTCAGATAGTATTTTTAAAATACTTAAGTGGGGTCCCAGGGAAGACAGTATATTGTGACAGAGCCTAGGCACTCGGGAATAACCATCATAGAAATGGAAATCGGCATATGGTCCTTGGATTTCCAAGGAAATTTCGAACACTGTTTTAGTCACTCCAAGCAGAACCTTCTCTGTGGACAAATTAAGGAGTTTTGTTTCTGGAAATGGAAATCTTATAACTTTCTTTCATCATTCGATTCACTTTTCTTTGTTTTTAAGTAATTGACTTAAATTGATCACCTTTAAGAGAAAAAGGGTAAGTAAGGAATATGGTATCTAATAGAAGTCTTACCAACTAGAAATACGGTAGAGTGGATCAAGCCAGTTGTACCAGGCTAAGCCCATACAACTAGATGCTGAGTGACCCAGTCCCCCAGAGACATGCTCAGTGGCTGGACTATTCCAAGTGGCTCAGGTCCTCCCCACCCCCATGTCTGCACTCTCTGGCCTTCATTCTGTGGGTCTCTGCTACTGTTCCTCCATCAAAGATCACAGCCCAGCCACAGTGGCCTATGACTCATAGATGTAATTTCTCTGGCTCACTCAACAGTATTGAAAATTTGCATTAGGTGCTGACATTTTTAGAATAGGAAGAGCTCACACTTCTAAAAAATCTAGATTCCCATCTCTCTTTAAAAGTCAGAAGTTGGGACGCCTCGGTGGCTCAGTTGGTTAAGCAGCTGCCTTCGGCTCAGGTCATGATCCCAGTGTCCTGGGCTAGAGTCCCACATCAGGCTCCTTGCTCGGCAGGGAGCCTGCTTCTCCCTCTGCCTCTGCCTGCCACTCTGTCTGCCTGTGCTCGCTCGGTCTCTCTCCCTCTCTCTCCCTCTCTCTCTGACCAATAAATAAATAAAATCTTTAAAAGTCAGAAGTTGCAACATTGGGCGACACTATATGGTCACCGTGAGCTCAATTAGGAGTGACTGACCCTTTAATAACACAGTAACGGTGATAGATAAATGTATAATAACAGCATGCATTATGCACCACACGCTGTCTTTTGTGCTTTGCCTATATTGTCATTGAATCCTCACATCAACACTAGGAGTGGATATTATAATTATCTCCAGTTTCTAAATGAAGAAAACAAGGCACAGTGAAGTCAAGTAACTTGCCCAAAGTCACACAGCTTTAAATGGCAGAGGCAAAATTTAACCGAACAGGCAGGCTCCAAAGTCTGAACAGTTAAGTCTTAAGAAATGTAGTCTCCCCAAAGATGCTGGCCGGGAATGGACATTGTAGTCATGTGGATGTCTAGATGTAAAAGTTATTGCAATTAATGCATAAGGATTAAAATTTGTATGGGGTCTAGAATCAGATTGCCTCCATTTAACTCTGGGCTCTTCCACTGAAAGAACTTGGGGAACTTGATTAATATCTTTAAGCTTTAGTCTTATCTGTAAAATGGGAAAGTAGAACTGTCCACATGGGTTGATTATACTTTACAGAATTGAGGTACTAATGTTCTTATCACAGATAAATGCTGACACATAGTAAATGCTTAATTAATGTTTCACCATTGTTATTATTATCTTATCTAGGTAGCTATTATTCCTGAGAATTTCATATGTATTGGACCAAGAATGGTCTTCAGCATGGGGTACCTTCTCCAGTTTCTAACATTTTGTAGTTTAAAAGAAATGTTTGTAGACAAAAATAATACGCTCCATGTCTAGAAAATAGTGTTGAAGTTCTATTTAGCTGGAAAGCATTATTATACAAAATAAAACTAACTTCTTTTTTTTTAAAGATTTCATTTACTTGACACAGAGAGAGAGAGAGAAAGTGAGAGAGCACAAGCCAGCAGGGAGAGGCAGAGGGAGAAGCAGACTCCCCACTGAGCAAAGAGCCCGATGCAGGACTCCATCCCAGGAGCCTGGGATCATGACCTGAGCTAAAGGCAGATGCTTAACCCACTGAGCCACCCAGGCATCCCAGAATAAAACTAACTTCCAACTTCGGTTTCTTTCAGTAAGTATTTATTGAGCACCAACAATGTTGTATTCATCATTGCGTCACTCATGTTTTAGCTCGGCCCATAGTAGGAATGTGATAAAGATTTGTAAAATGAGTGAAAGACAAAAGTGGGAAGTTAACAAAACTTTTGTTCTTCTAAAAGGTAAAAAAACAAACAAACAAAAAAAAAACAGAAAAAAAAGAATTCTGAGAATCACTTCACATAGAGTAGGCTAGCAAGCAAACAAACAAAAAATGTAATCAAAGAAATTTTTCTTGCTAGGATCAGAATACATTAATACTAATGAAAACAGAACCCAGACCCCTTCTGACATATTTTATACTATTTAAAGATAAACATTTGTGCACCGCAAGCCACCAATGGATTTAAACTCCAGTGAGGACTTTATAAGCCATCTGCTAGTCTCCTAATGAGGCTAGTAACTACCATTGTTTACAGTTAGGCACCAGGGGTCATGGATATTTGTTATAATGAAATCTGCAATGCATCACTGCAGAATCTAAAAGAGTCTTTCTTCACAAGGGCTAATTACAAATATAATAAAACAACATTAAAAAACCTCTTGAAGTCCACAGAGAAACCTAACTTGGCACAAGTATGAACCACAGTACCCGCTCTGTTTTCGTTTTCTGATTACAGAAGCCAAATCATATTTAACTACTAACAATACAAAGCCACCAATGGGTCCTTTGCCTCAGATCACTGCATCACAAGATGCTTCGTGAACCATCTGGATCCGGGAGACATTTGCTCTGACACTCTAGCACAGAGTGTGCAAATGCTTGGGAAGACCCAGAGGTTCTTTTAGATGTGTGATTTTAATAAGGTGCTACTTGGAAGTTGTGCCCAAACTGAACTTGCTGATTCGTTAATTTAGCTGGGGGTGGGGGAGGGGACGAGGATGTGAAAAATTGCTCAAAATCACAGAGACAAAGAAACTGATTTGTTGACTGAATTTTTACCCTCTGATTGTGATTTGGCATCCCAGAAATGTAGTCTGAATCATAATTGCTTTAATTTGCATATTGTGGCAATATTTCCACAGTCAACTGGGGAAAAAATATTGGCCTATAACAATGATTGGTGATATCTCCATGAGTTCCTTATGTTCAGCCTCCCAGACTAGGAAAATAGAGTCTCAGTATGAAGGGGTTCTTATAGTGTTTCCTATTGGGAACACTATCACACGGCACCTTAGATGTCAAAAATGAGATAATGCTTTTTATTTCATTTAATAGAATGCCTGTGAGTGGTAATAATAAGACTATGAGAAGGGCACCCGGGTGGCTCAGTCGGTTAAGCATCTGCCTTTGTCTCAGGTCATGATCTCAGGGTCCTGGGATCGAGCCCCACATCAGGTTTCCTGCTCAGTGGGGAGCCTGCTTTTCCTTATCCCTCTCTGCTCCCCTTACTTGTGCTCTCTCACTTTCTCTCTGTTAAATAAACAAATAAAATCTTTAAAAAGAAAAAAGACCAAGAAAATAAAAATATCTCATATCTTCAGAGTGCTCCCCGCATATCCCAAAGCCTTGTGAATAAAAACCAAAGCCAAAAACAAACAAGTAAACCAAAAAACCCCACTAAGTCATGCATACATTCCCCTTAGGAAAGAATAAAATTTGCCAATACAAGTTTTAAAATAGGAGAGACGTCAGGTGAATCCTGCACCACCAAATATCAAAACATATTAAGCTTCAATAAGGCTGTATGGTACAGGAGTAAGAAAAGAATGCTTGATGAAAACAACAGAAAGCAAAGAAAGATCCACATGCAGGGCTGTTATGAATGGAGCCCATGAAATTGTGCCTAAGATATTTAAGAAAGTCTATATGATAGGCGTGGCATTTGAAATAAGGGGAGAAAATGAAAAGTATTTAACCAATAATACTAAGATAACAAGGTAACATTTTGGGCATAGAGGTATCCTCCTATCTATTCATTATGCCAAAATAAAGTCCAAGAATGAAGAATTAAATGTAAAAAAGGCAACTATGAAAAATAATCTTTTGAAAATACAGGCAGGTCCTGATATATTCTCTGGGATGGGAAAGGCAGAAACCACAGAGCCATGTAGCTCACAGACCACAGTCATCCTTAGCAGCCTATCAAGCAGCCCGCAGAGGAAAAGTTATAAATCAATTTTGTTCATATACATGCCATAAATTTTAAATGTAAGCTAAACTAGGATTTTCACAGAAATGCCAATAAAGTACTAAAAATATTATGAGTTTAGAGGTTGCCCATGTGCTACAAACTGTGTCGATCATTTTCGGAGGGATGATCACCACCCAGTCAATAGGAAATACCACCTTCTGGCTTATGGGCTTCCAAATCATTGAGATGGTACCACTCGGTTAATTAAACATGCCTTTGTGTTTTTACCCACATGTTGCATTTTAGCTCCATTGCACAAAAGTGGATTAGTGACTCAGAATGGTTTATTGAAGTAGAAAAACCATAATGAAATAGTAACATACAAACGACTCGGAACAACATTGTCCCTACAGGGACAGCACAAGATTCCAGGGCGAACATAGAATGTAAATTTGCGCATGGTGGGACAAGTGGATCTGTGAAGGTCATGACTTCACACAAGCCTTGAAAAAAAGAAAAGGGTGAATAAAACTTAGGATTATGAGATCTGAAAATTGAAAACTCGTTCCCCTAGTAATCTCTTCATTCTTTGTCCCTAGTGCATGGTCTGCATTGAAATTTTGTCACACAACACAAAGCCATAAAATCTTCTGTATCATTTTCAAAGAAGCCACTGACCTTTCAAGCACCCATACAAGGTTTTCTGGAAGAAAAGCAAAATATTGCTTTCTAAGTATGGAGCTGTTTAGTTTTATCCCTAAAGGCAAAGAAGAGGCAGTGACAGTCCCAGGTGTCAGGGACACAACCATTAAGAAAGGTAAAACCGTGGGATGCCTGGGTGGCTCAGTTGGTTAAGTGGCTGCCTTCGGCTCAGGTCATGATCCCAGCGTCCTGGGATCGAGTCCCACATCGGGCTCCTTGCTTGGCAGGGAACCTGCTTCTCCCTCTGCCTCTGCCTGCCACTCTGTCTGCCTATGCTCGCTCGCTCTCTCTCTGACAAATAAATAAATAAAATCTTAAAAAAAAAAAAAAAAAAGAAAGGTAAAACCAGCCTCCGAGTTAATGGTCGATGTTATGCTTACAGGGGAAGGGAAAAATTCTTGGCAAAATGCCTTGTTCAGAGTCCACTGGGGGACATCCTACAAGATCGATGGCAGACAAAGTGAGAGAGTTATTCCTTCCAGGTCTGTTTGCTCACAGACATTTCTTTCTTTCCTGTTGGACAAGAACAGAGCATGAATCTGCTCCTGGTAGATGCACGGTCCAACCACGGGAAACCACGGGAAACTTTGTGGCTTTTGATTCTCTTTATCTCTGAAAATCCACACTACATAAAATGGCATTTTCTTGTTTATTTAATGATGATTTAACCAATTAAATGACAATTTAGCTAGTTTTTGTCCACTGCTTATCTTATTTCTGGGAAACAGTTGCTGGACAGATGCATTTTACCTTAGTTAAGTGTTGAAGGAAATAGTGAAATATGTAGATATCCTCAAATTGCCAGCACAAAGCATACACTGTATGAATAAAATGATAGTGAGTGTACACCGCCTTTCCACACTGGGGTACACAGGTAATTTAAGGAAAGAAGATCACACAAGATTTCAAAGTCTATAGACAATTTCCCTAAGTTCATTAATACCTTGAGCAACCATTTTATAATTTCCAGTAACTCATTAGCAGCAATTTCAAAGAAATATATATATATTTCATATATAATTTCATACGGGAGAAGGAGCCAATGCAATGGGCAGTCATTATTGGAAAGAAGAAATCTCACAGCCTTGAGGCTCAGTGGGTCAACTGGTGGGGCACCAATGTGTAATGGGCTCCACAGCCCATGCCCCATAGGGCATCACTGAACCTTGACTTTGTGCAACTAGAACCCGATGACAGTACTGTTGTCCTCTTCGCAGATGCAGCCCACTATTCATTTGTTGCTGATGGATGGCTCTAAATTAGGGTCTTCCTTGGTGCCTGCAGCTGCCTTTGGGGTTGGCATAATGTATGGGTCCAGTCCTTCCTGGCAGCCATCATGACCTCCCTCTTCAGCCCAGTCACCCGGTCATCATTAGTAAGAACACCACCTCCAGATGCCATGGTGTGCACCGCAGTGACTCCACTGGGACCGTGGGCCCTGAGAGCCTGCATGGCCAGCGCTCCAACTCCCTGAAGTAACCTTGAAGCCATCACGCCCGCTACAAACAACAATATTTCTGGGAGCAAACTCCAGAAACACGTGATTCCCGGGGGAGGGCTTCCTCCACTCATAGGAATAGATTTACTACCACCTGCCAAGTTGAAAGTCTCAGCCTGAGGACTTCGACCGTGACGGCGTCTTGAATTTGCATCCCACAGAACAGAGAACATAGACCAGCTAAAAAGCTTGTCCTATTTTTTAGGTCTTGATCCTATATTAATATGTGGAACTAGCTGACCAACCTTCAAATACTCACTGCCATTCCCGAAAAACTGAAATCTAATCAGAATAAACTAGAGTGGGAGCGTAGCATAGTCTGGGGGCAAGACAGGGAGAGCATACTCTAGTTCCCATGGAATGAGAACTGGCCCTCCTTCCTGATAGGTAGTGAAAGAATATACTTTTTCAGGTCAGAAGCTGCACACCATATTCCCAGTCTGATTAATCTGCTCTCATAAAGATACCATATCCAGAATGGCAGCTAAAATTGGGGTATTACATTTTAAGTTTGTGATAGTCCACTATCATCTGCTATGATCCATCCTGATTTCGCAGGGGTTAGACTGGTGGGTTAAGTGGGGTTCTAAGGAGGGCGCCATTTTGAATTGTCTGGTCAGACTTTGAGTTATGTGAATCCTTGAGGGTGGCACTAATCTCTGCTATCCCTCTGAAATGATGTATTTACTTTCGTGGCCAGAAGGGGTAGTTTTAAGAGCTTCCACTTGGTCTTTCCTTCTATGATAGCTCTTATTCCACAGTCAAGGAACTGTCCTGAGGATTCTATCAGCTGCCAATTGTGGTTAACCTGATTATGGACCCTGGAACCAAGGAAACAACCATTGCATGGTGGGAGGTGGAGGTGAGCAGGTGGGCAGGACACATGGACTCAATGTATTGAGATAGACTTCATCAAGGACTTCATTTTTCTGACCCCCACATTTCTCGACTCTAACAGGGAAACTACAGTGACCTTTGGCTCTCTGGCTATCAGTGTCAACTCGAGTGCTATTCTCAGGAGCCCTGGAAAGACCCAGATACCCCCCTTTTTTCCAGTGTATGGTGCCCACATAGTTGGCCATAGTTTGCAAGGGAAGCATGGAGGGAATCAGTGCCATACAACCCATGCAGGATATACCGTACACACAGGGCCTTCCTGCCGGGGACCTGACCTCTACTTCAGACAGTGAGCTCTGGGTTGAGAACCAGCTTAGATCTTGAAATTGGGCAAGAGGTTGTAACTTTCCATGGGAGATGGCTGACTTTGACCTCCTGATCATCTGATCTTGACTCTTTTTAAAACTTAAAAATGTACAAAGACTTTGAGTATATTAAGCAAGACCCACTTATCTTGCCCCTGGAAACACCACATTCTATTAGCCACTCTAGAGTCTCCTACAGACTCTGCCACAGACCCCATTACAGACTACCCTCTTGGGAGCCCTCCACTCCAGCTGTCATTACACACTTACTGTCCTTACAGCAAACATGCCATCTAGCTCCTGACAATTAAGTTCTGCATCTGCTACTGGGAAGATTCCACTACCCTTACTGCAACCAGAAAGAGCAGCTCTGTAACTGTATCTCCAGCTGTCAGCCCTGCCCTGCGGAAGGAACCACTGCTGAGTCTGTTAGTGATGCTGGTGCTGGTGCCTCTCACCACTGCATTCCTTGCCCCTTTCAGAAATGAAACATCCTCCCAAGAAACCCAGTCAGCTGATCTTGTAGAAGAGACCTCTCTAGCACACCCACTACTCTCAGTCTTTGATTCTTTCCTCCAGAGTTGGCCTCGGCAGTCCTGCCATCTTTGTTCATTGTACAGAGGTCAATGCTTTCTCCAAGTTGCTAAGAGTTATTCAAGCAGGGTAGTAGACCCGACTCCCGGGGCTCTTGCCAAGGAGTTAAATCCTAACTGATGGGAGAGAGCTCCCACACTGTCAAACTCCCCATTAGCCAGCTTCCCACCCCCCACCATGATCCCAGCCCCTTCCAGTTCACTCCCAGGAAGAATCAATGGGTCCTGCCTAGATGCGTCAGCCAGAATCTACACCTGCTTTGCTCTAGTATCCCTGTCTCCCCTTAGAAGGTTTAGCTCACCCCAAGTCATACTAATTTTTGGCCCTAATTATGGATCTTGTGGTCAGGAGCAAAAGTGCGGCAGATCCTGAGGAAGAAAAGCTCTCTCTCCGAGAAGGCAGTGTCTTATCACATAGTCTTCAAGCAAAGGGGACCCACTGTCTTCCAACCAGACAGTGGAGGGGAGGCATGTTCCTTCTGCTGTCCTGCAGCTTTCAGGGGAATATCACTGTTTAAAGTTTTCCAGCACGTCTACCTAGATACCCCATCATAATCCTTAAGGTCCTGTTCCTTCCCTAGAGAAGCCCTGAATTTATTTTCCTACAAAATCAACTTTTCTTGGTTCTTTTCTTTCACATCACAGAAAAGAACTATCTATTGAGAACATTGGGTTAAATGTTGGAACACAAAGAGAGAGGACTGGTGCCTTCCTCCATGGGCTTTCAGGGTGTGATGGAAAGCAGAAATGTACATCAAAAGCATAAATACAGAGGGATCACTCTTTAAGTCAAATCTCTTGAAGTCACTGCCCCAGTCCCTGACGCACACATGGACGTGTCCATGAATCACTCCGCGAGGGGAGCTCTCTCCACAGTGAGCCAGCATAAAATGAGGGTCTAGGACATATTCTCCTATTCATTGTGTCTCTGGAAAGCTAGCCCTCCTCCTTTGCCCAAACTTACCTTTTTGGTCATTTTTGTCTTCTCCTCACCCCTTAGATTTGCACACCCAGCTCACTTAGCATGAAACCACCTTGGCTGCCTTCAGTAAGACCCCTGGTTGAAACTGTCCCCCTGAGGCTGTCCCAGCTTAAATCCTGGCTTCCTGGCTGAGTTGTGTGAGACTATGAACTCAGAGACACACCAGTGTTGTGGAAAAGCTGGCAACTCTTCATTTCTGACCTCAGAGCACCTTTGTCTATGTTTGACCAGTAAGCTAGGAACGGCAAAGACATAAACCAGTAAGCTAGGAACGGGAAAGAGAATAGACACTGGAAAAAGAAGAGTGAGGAAAGATAAAAACAAACACCAGGGGGTGCCCGGGTGGCTCAGACAGTTGGGCCTCTGCCTCCTACTCAGGTTATGATCCCAGGGTCTTGGGGTCGAGCCCCACATGGGGCTCCCTGCACAGCGGGGAGGCTGCTTCTCCTGCTCCCTCTGCTGCTCCCCCGGTTTGTGGTCTCTCACTCTCACTCTCTCTCAAATAAATAAATGAAATCTTAAAAAAAAAAAAAAAGGAAGAAAGAAAACAAACTCTAGGAAGACAAGTCACTGAAACAGAGCTGTCTGTTCCCAACAAGAGGTAAAGAAGTCCCCCATCTCTTTAGCTGGCCCTCCTTGATGTCCCTGGAAACCCTCTCCCATGCTCCTGAGACATGGCTCTCCTTGCTCTTTCTAACCAGCATGTTAACTAGGGTTGTGCTATCTGTTTCTGTCCCTATGTCAAACAAGCCTCAAGAGTGGGAATTGTCCTTATGATGCATCTCCCCACGTCCACTTGGCCCCACTTAGGGGCTGGAATAACTTCCTTATGCGGAAAGGCAGGAAGCATTTCTGACTAGAGGTGTCCACAGCTCCAACATATGTGAATCCAGGATAAGCCAAGGAAGTGGGCCAAACCACAAGTTTCTGAGAACTGGAGTAAATTTTGTCAGAGCAGACAGATCTAGGAAGCAGCCGGGACAGCCAAACATTAGGAGAACTGGGCTGAGGCCAAAAGTTTGAAAAAAAAGCATGTGGTCAGTGAATCACAGAAGCTTAAAGACCACGAGGACCTTAAAGGTCATGTGAAGTAATTGAGACCCCGTGAACTTAAGAAACAGGACTTGAACTCCCCTCCATCCCCAATTGATAAGAACAAGTAAAGCCTGGATTTCAGGGGAACTGGGATCCAGGGTCGAAGAAGAAAAAGGAACTTTGAAACTAGAAATCTGGGTATAAGTAGCATTCAAGGTTAACCTTGGCCCTAAGATATAAGAATCAATTACTGAATCAAGTTAAAAGTCAGCACAGCAAGGTCTTACCAAATATATTACTAGGCAAAATGAAGGCAAGTAGAAGTATTTTTTGGAATGGATGGATGGATCAATAAAAAGAATTGAAGATATTAGACCATCTAAACAGGCTGGAACTCCTTAAATTCTTACCTGCCAGGAATCAGGTTGGTTTCAGATTCCGGACATTCCAAGTAAGGACAGAGTGACCCCTACCGTGGAGATGCTCCATCCCATGGGTTCAAAGGATGCACCAGAACATGGTGCTTAGAGTAGGAGGAAATAGCATGAGTGCCAACACAGAAAGAATAGAACCAAAGATTGTGTCATCTCAACTTCATCTCAAGCTAGAAAAGTTGGTTGCTTGGTCTTACATTCACCCTCTCAACCCGACTGATAGCCCATACTAACCCATCAGCCATGGGTGCGAGCCCCCTTGGAAGTGGGTTCTCCAGCCCTCAGTCAAGGAAATGTAGCTGAGGCCAAGTTGAATAGAGATGATCTGTGCCCTCCAGGCACTTCCCAAACTACCAAAACTGAACAAAAAAAATCCGTTTGTTGATTTTGGCAACAACATTTGGGGATGGGTCCATACAAAGCCATACATACCCTGAACTCTCTTGTTGTTCCTTCTTTATTATTTCATATATTTGTCCCTTCCTCACTGTCTCTCTTGGTGCTCACCTATTTCAGGTGCTCATCTTGTCTGACTGCAACAGATTCTACCCATCTTTTGCTTCCTTTCTTTCCTACCCCCCACTTCCCAAAAGCACACCCCCAGTCTATTCTGCAGAGTAATTTTTCTAAAACATAAACTTGCTAGAAAGCCTTCAGTGCCTTTGCTCTGCCGTCGGAATAAAATCCAGTCTTCCTCCCTGGATATGAAAGGCCTTCCATGGCTAGGGTCCTGCTCACTCATTCAGGTTTCAAAACCCCCACTTCCTTCGCCATACTCTGTAGTCATGTTGACCTACTTACGTTCCCCAATGGGCCACCCACTCCTCAGATTTGGGTGCATTTGAGGACACTCTCTCCCCTTAGAATGCCTTTGCCCCACACATGCCAGGCTAACAACTCCAGGCAGATGACACTCAGCTCAGGCATCACCTCTTTTTGAGAGCTTTTCTTCATCTCTCGCCCCTTCCCACTTCCATCTTTCTCTTTCTCTTCCTTCTCACAGCTGCCCTAGAAGAGATGACTTCACTTCACTGTGCTCCCAGAGAGCCCCCTGCACACCTCTTTCAGAGCTTACGACACTCTTGTATCTGTATACTTCTCTTTCTACCTCCACCCTATTATTATGGGTTCCTCTGTGGTGGGAACAGCATATCTATGAATCCCCAAAGCACAGCATCCTGTCTGAACAGCACAAGTATGTATGATTCAGAATTTTTTGTTGAGTAAAGGAATGCAAGTCTTTATTTATCTACCTCCGTGTTCTCTGATTCTGGAAACACAACTTCAGCGTCCTTTGAAAAACCACTTCTGCTGCAGTCTGTTCTTGGCTTTGCATGAAGCTGATCCCACCTCTGACGACAAGAGTGAGATCACATAGGCTCAAGCCAATTGCCATTTTTCACTCACCTGCCCCATGTGACCCATGATTTCTTCAGGGTTGGGGATTTAACCCTAGAGCATCCAAAAGGATAGGAAGATATTTGGCTGAAGCTTCTGGAAAGAGAGGCTTGCACTTTTTATTGAATTTGGGCTTCAAAGATGGAAGGCTTGCAGCATCTTGCAAGCCTGGGGTTGGGTAAACCAGAGCTTTGGGGAAGTAGGATCAGGAGTTCGCACTATAAACACCTGAGAAAGGAATCAGTCTGGGGGGGATCTGGAGAGAGGAAAAGCCTGCCATACTGTTCCTTCTGTCAGTCAGGCCCATTGGAAGCCATACCCTACTGGGCATCTCAGCTGTGGAAAATAGTAACTTCCTGTTTCTGCTTAAGCCAGTCTAGGAATTTTGTTAAATGATATACTCGTGGTGTCCTCCCTAAAGGAGTTCATGGTATAGCAAAAATCACTTGTGGTTTATGATAATCAGTCTCATGATTTTATACTATTATCTCAAAAACTGTTCAGCTTTGTACCACAATGAGATACCACCTCACATGGTCAGAATGGCTAAAATTAACAAGTCAGGAAATGACAGGTGTTGGTGAGGATATAAAGGAGTACACTCCTACACTGTTGGTGGGAATGCAAGCTGGTGCAGCCACTCTGGAAGGTAGTATGGAGGTTCCTCAAGAAATTGAAAATAGAGTAACCCTATGACCCAGTAATTGCACTACTGGGGATGTACCCTAAAGGTACAAATGTAGTGATCCGAAGGGGCACCTGCACCCCAATGTTTATAGCAGCAATGTCCACAATAGCCAAACTGTGGAAAGAACCTAGATGTCCATTGACAGATGAATGGATAAAGATGTGGTGTATATATACACTGGAATGTTAGCCATCAAAAAAATGACGTCTTGTCATTTGCAAGGACATGGATGGAACTAGAGGGTATTATGCTAGGTGAAATAAGTCATTCAGAAAAAGACAATTATCATATGATCTCACTCATATGTGGAATTTAAGAAACAAAACAGAGGATCATAGGGGAAGAGAGGATAAAATGAAACAAGATGAAACCAGAGAGGGAGACAAACCATAAGAGTCTCTTAGCCATAGGAAATCCACTGAGGGTTGCTGGAGGGGAAAATGGTGGGGGGTGGGGTAACTGGGTGATGGACATTAAGGAGGGCATGTGATGTAATGAGCACTGGCTGTTATATAAGACTGATAAATCACTGACCTCTACCTCTGAAACGAATAATATATTATATGTTAATTAATTGAATTTAAATAAAAATTGTTTTTTTAAAACTGTTCAGTTTTACATATTATCATTTGGCTATATTAGCTTCCCGACAAGATTGTCTATTCTGCTGAGTCTAGATCTTAGGTCTTCTCCAGCAGAATATACTCTTAGAGGACTCTTAGAAAATACTCTTAGAATATACTCTATAGAGGACACTCAATATATACTTACTATATTGATTGTGCAGAAATAAAGACCAAAGGAGAACAAGCGAAGGCGATTTATTCCGAACCTACCATATCAAGGGAGGCAGCCATCATCACTTGAGTTTTGGCAGACTCACGGGCAGGCGGAAGATTGGGAAAGCCTGATAGTGGAAAGAATGGAAGGTTTTAGGCTTGGCGTGGGGCTGCTGGAGGTGGGTTGACCAGAAACAGGGAATTTGATGTGTTTGGTTAGGGGTCATATTTGGTTGGCCTTTCTCTCATATTGGTCTCAAGTTGGAAGCAGGAACAAGAATTGGGGAAGATGTAGGTTAAGAAGTCTCGGCCATTTGGGACCAATTGGTACAGAGTTCCGGCACTGTTACTAGAGACAGTAGTCTGACTTCCTACGAGTCTCACTTACGGAGGGGCTGACTTCCTGGGCTACTTGCTGCTGGCTGTGAGTCCATTTTATTTTCACATATGATCTGGCCATTGTCCATTTGTACATTTAGTCTACTGATTGAGTTCTTTCTCTCACCTACATCAAAAGACAGACTTTTCAAGAATAATTGGAAATCACTAAAAAATTTTTAAAAAAAGAATAGTTAGAAATTGTTGTCTGTATTGCTAAAGCTTAAATAGAAATGTGTCTACTATTTTCAATGCTTAAGGGTTGATTCAAATCCAATCAGGATTTGGAGACTCAAATTCAGTCTGTGGTGATACTTAAGACAAGCTCAAAAAGAGAAAAACAACTCTACCCACATAAACCAGACAGTAATGAATTGGATGCTGGGTCTGGTAGTCAACAAAATCAGCTGGAAGAGCATTTCTCAAACTGTGTAGGGGTCTCCAGAGTGGAAGTAAAAGCCAAAAAGTTACTGAAGATAAGGATTGACGAGCTTTCCTTATTAGGCAAAAGTTCTGGAGAATTACTGATACATTTCACATAGTAAGTAATACACCAAGCATAGGTAAAATCTAAGTGCAGCCACCTAGCCAGGGCCATGGGGCATATTTTTAGGCTGAAGGGACTTGAAAAGTGTACACCAAATTTTTTAACAAAAAAGGAATGAGATTCTAAGACAAGTTTCATCTTTGTAAAAATTCCTCTGTTAAAGAATAGACAGTTTATCAGTAAGAAAGCTTCCAGATAATCAACTTCACAATGTCACAGCTACATTTTCACAGTATATGTTCATAAACTTTAATTACTGGAATTAAAAGAAAGCAGCACATATGGTAAGCCCATCTTAAAATGTAAAGTGACAGATGTCTATAAATATTAAAATTCCATAGTTATCAGTAGAGTTCATTAATTATCTGTCTTTAGATCATAAAAATAAGAACTATACTTATTCACAAACATCCAGTCATTTAATGAGGAAAATGAGATGTGGAAAGCTAAGGCCTTTTTAGGGTACTATTTTACTTTCCATAATCGTACAATCAGAAATATTTTGTTGAGTTTTGATCCACTTTCATAGCATGGATATTGCAAACCAGAGCTTAATTTGAATCGACAGACTCAATTTCCTCAATAATTTTTTTTTAAAGATTTTATTTATTTATTTGAGAGAGAGGCAGTGAGAGAGCATGAGCGCGGAGAAGGTCAGAGGGAGAAGCAGACTCCCCATGGATTTGGGAGCCCGATGCGGGACTCGATCCCGGGTCTCCGGGACCATGACCTGAGCCGAAGGCAGTTGTCCAACCAACTGAGCCATGCAGGCGTCCCTCCTCAATAATTTTTCTGAGGACTGAAGAAAAACCAGGGAACTAAGAGAATCTTGTATATTGATGGAAAATAATTAGAATATTGCTTGACCTGTTTGGTATCAACATTAATATTAGAGTCAACAAAAGAGTAATGTTTGGCTTTCCTTCTACTAGGAATCTTACTGGGAGTTTGGAGAGTGATTTTTGTCTCCCTTGTAATTTGATCTAAACCAGGGCTCCTCAGACATTAATGAGTGTACAAATCGCCTGAGAATCTGGGCCTAGGGTAGGGCTCGAGTTCCCTTTTCTACAGAGAGATGTTATGCTGCCAGCCCAAGGATTTTTTTTATTTCTTTTTTTTTAATTAACATACAATGTATTATTAGCCCCAGGGGTACAGGTCTGTGAATCGCCAGGTTTACACACTTCATAGCACTCACCATAGCACATACCCACAGCAACCCTCAGTTTGTTTTGTGAGATTAAGAGTCTCTTATGGTTTGTCTCCCTCCCGATCCCATCTTGTTTCATTTATTCTTTTCCTACCCCCCAAACCCCCCACGTTGCCTCTCCACTTCCTCATATCAGGGAGATCATGTGATAGTTGTCTTTCTCCGATTGACTTATTTCACTAAGCATGATGCCCTCTAGTTCCATCCACGTTGTCGCAAATCAGCCCAAGGATTTTAAGCAACAAGTTCTAGATCATGGGCCACCAAAGACCTTGAAAATGTCCTCTAATGACCAATGTCTTCATATATCTTGGCTTGTCAAAAATTTCATGAGCAACTTTAAAGACATGTTCATAATCTTTGAGCCCGGATTGCTTTAGGCACATTTGTTCTTGAGGGCAGGGAACGTCTCAGTGGAACTCTCTAGGAGCCTAGGAGCAGGGCAAATTCCTGGTTATCATTGACCACATAGCCCCGATGGGGAGACCTCGCTATCCCAGCTCGCTAGGAAACAGGACTTTCAAAATGGTCAACGGCAAGTTTGAACAGGGAAGATTGTTAGGAATGCTGGTGATTTCAGTACAGGGGGTTCTGTATTGTGGAAGATCCTGAAGTTGTCCGGGAAAGATTTCTACTAGCCCTTTCCAATTACTCATAAATAAGTGAAGTGGCTTTTGACTATGGAGATAGTCTGTATGACTAGATTAGTTTCCTTGGAACAGGGAAGATGGTGCCCTCCTTTCCCCTGTGCCTGGAGCCCAGTGGCTGTACTGGCTCCCTTCTCGTTTACTGCTTACACATTGCCAGCAGCCAGAGGAGAAGGGAAGGTTGTGGGCATCCTGGAACCTGAGGACCACCCCTGGCTGGCTCAGATGTTTCACTGGAAACCTGCGTACTGACTCGTTGATTCTCCAGCTCACCCTAAGTGTCCCGGGCTCCCCAAGGGGTTCTCCAGTCAGACTTTTGCCACCTCTTTCCAAATATAATGCACCTGACCCATGTCCATTTTCCTCAGGCCAGGGATGGATGGCCGGCAAATTATCCAACTGTGAAGTGAAAAAAACATTCGGATAATTTCTTTTTTTTTGGTCTGAACCCTCTCTCCATCTTTTCATATGCAAATGTTCCCTGTCCTTCAAGGTCCTGGGCTATGTCACCTTGTCCTCAGAGCCTTCCTGGGTGCCTGTGGATGCCCGAGGTCCACCCCGTAGAATGCAGTTCCTGCTCACGGTGCTCAACCCTGTCTGCCTGGTAGTGTAGACAAGCGCCCCATCTCCCCTAAAACATGACAAGCCCCAGAAGAGCAGAGACTGCATCTCCTTCATCTCCAGCAGGCTCTCAGGAAAGATTTGGGGTTGAAGGAATAAATACAGGCACTAGTATGTACTAACGCCTACTAAAGTGTAATTGCAAAACGGATGCTCGGCTTGTTCTTATGACACGTGTTACCCTACCTGCGATAATGGTGGTGCCACTGAGATAGCCTGTTAAAATCTACAAATCCTTGTGATAAGCACTTTTTTATGAACCATTTTCTTAAACCATTGCTTTGCGATGCTGTGCCATGCACATGATGTTGTGGGGGTCAGCGCATCTGTTCTTTTGCCCCCAAATTATAACCAGCAGGTATTGCCTGCAACCCGCCCTCCCCACCTTTGGCAATGTGGCCTGGCTAACAGCTCATAGCTCTGGACTCCATCACAAGGTCACTGCCAAGGACCCGTGGTGTGAGCACAGCAGTTAATTCTCCACTCCAGCTGAGGAGCAAAGGGGAATGTTTGGCTCGATCTATTAACAAGCTTGATGAGTTTTCCCCCACTCTTGTTCTTTTTTAAAGTAACACTCCTTGTTCCCACAAATCTATTTGACTGGATTCAAATTGCTCTTTTGTTTTATTCTACTTTTTCTCTAGATTGCCTTGTTTTGTTCTATTTCTTCTTTTTTCCTGTTTTTTTTTTCCCTAGGTTTTCACCTCTTCTTTTCTGTCTGCCAGTTCTTTGAACCCTTTTATTCTCTAGCATTTGCAACAGACTGTCTCCCTGCAATTCATATTCAAGCTTAATGCTCAGTGATTAAACCCATGTCTGATATTATGGTATCAAAGGTGGGGCTTATGGGAGATGCTGAACCCCTCGTGAGTGGGATTAATGCCCTTATAAAAGAGACCCCACAGGGGCACCTGGGTGGCTCAGTCGGTTAAGTGGCTGCCTTCGGCTCAGGTCATGATCTCAGGGGTCCAGGGATGGACCCCTGCGCTGGGCTTCCTGATCAGCCGGAAAGTCTACTTCTCCTTCTCTTCTCTGCTTGTGCTCTCTGTCGATATCTGTCTCTCTTTCTCAAATAAATAAGTAAAATCTTTTTAAAAATTAAAAGAAAATAAAAGAGACCTCACAAATGGCCCTTGCCCTCTTCCACCTTGTGAGGGCCCAGTGAAAAGATGGCCAGCTATGAATCAGAAAGCAGGTTTTTATCGGACACCAAATCGGCCAGTGTCTGGACCTCGGGTTCCAGCCCCCAGAATTCTGAGCAATAAATTTCTGTTGTCTATAAGCCACCCAGTCCATGATATGTTATTACAGTGGCCTGAACAGACGAAGACACCACCTAAAGTGTGGTAACAAAAATAATTGTGTTGGGAGTGCCTGGGTGGCTCAGTCAGTTAAGCGTCTGTCTGCCTTCAGCTCAGGCCCTGATCCCAGGGCCCAAGGATCGAGTCCCACACCGGGATCCCTGCTCTATGGGGAGTCTGCTTCTCCTTCTGCCTCTCCACTCATTCTCTCAATCTCTCTCTCACAAATAAATAAATAAAATTTTTTTAAAAGGTTGTCTTATTCTCATTTACATTTTCTTAGGGATTATTCATTACCCATTCTTTTATCTGCCTCAATTCTGTGAATTTTCTACATCATCACTTCCTTTATTATTTCAGTTGTTTTTCCACTTAACATCCAAATGATCCTAAACCAAAACAGACAAAAAGCCAGCCTGAGGAAATTACAGTGCTGTCACCTATGGGCCCACTCTTCTGATTTACTTGACATTTTGCCAAATTTACTTCAGATTTTTTTACTTCCTTGGAAAATGAAAAATAGCTTAAGGAAATTCTTTTCTATTCTTATTTTAGTAAAAACAAGATGTTATCTTGAATTGACACTGAATTTTATCAAACGCTATTTCGGTGTTTTCCAAGATGCTCTCATTCTTTTCCCTTTTAATCTGCCAATGTGACAAAGAACAGAAACACAATTTTCTAATTTTAAGCTCTCTTCGCACTCTGCAATAAATCCAATTGTTCATGATAAATTCCTTTATTTATATATTGCTGGTGCTCAGTTTGCCAAAATTTTCTTAGGGTTTTTGTGACTGTGTTGGCAAATGAGGTTCTTTATAACTTTCCTTTCTTGTGCTGTTCTGGTTAAGATTGTATTCATTGGGAGGATTTCTTCTTTGTCTCTTTTAAAAACTCTTTAGGGGCACCTGGGTGGCTCAGTCAGTTAAGCGTCTGCCTTCAGCCCCAATCATGATCCTGGGGTCCTGGGACCAAGACCCCGAAACACCCCACTCCCTCCTTTGCCCCGCCTCCTGCTCACAGTGGGGAGTCTGTTTCTCCCTCTTTCTTTGCCCTTCCCCCTGCTTGCTCTCTCTTTCACTCACTCTCTCTCTCAAATAAACAAATTTTTAAAAAATAAATAAAATTAGAACGTAAAAGAGTTTTCATATCGTCCAGGTAATCCTTTGTTATACGCTGAGCACTTCTGGGCGGGTTGACTGGTTGTTTTTTTTTTTAACCACTGATAAAATTCTTCCAGGATTCTTGATATATTCAAGCTCTGTTGCTTTTCGAGTCCCTTTCGATAAGTTATACTTACTTTGGGAATCATTCTATCCGTTTTCCTATTTATTGCCATCAAGTTGTGACAAGCATTCTCTTCTGGTTTTCAGAATCTCTTTTTCCTCCGAAGCAGCATGTCCATTTTAGTCCCTGTGTGTTGTGTGGGTGTTTCATCTCCTGTTTTCCAGCTCCGACTCGCTTGCACACTTTACCGATTCTTTAGTTTCTGCACTGCATCAGCTTCGGGTTTTATAATCTTCTCGGTTGTTTGTTTTCTCTTTCATCAGTTTACACTTCCAATTAGAGACTCATCGCTTACACAGCACACCAGGTGCTCATCCCAGCCAGTGTCCTCCTTAGTGCCCATCCCCCACCCAGCCCATCCCCCCCCTCCCAGCTCCCTCCAGCAACCCTCACTTTGTTCCCTAGAACTAAGAGTCTGTTTTCTGGTCTGCCCTCTTTTTCATTTCCCATATGTTCATCTGTTTTGTTTCTTAAATTCGACATGTGAGGGAAATCATATGGTATTTGTCTTTTCTGACTGACTTCACTTAGCATTATAGCCTCTAGTTTACATTGTTGCAAATGGCAAGATTTCATTCCTTTTGATGGGTGAGTAATATTCCTGCGTGTGTGCACCTTTATATAAGGTGACATATATATTAATGTGATAAATATCACATTGATGTGATCTGTAGCACATCCTTTTTATCTATTCATCAGTCGATGAACATTTGGGCTCTCTCCATAGTTTGGCTATTGTTGATAACGTTATAAACAATGGGGTACAGGTGCCCCTTCAAATCTGTGTTTTTGTATTCTTTTGGTAAATACCTACCAGTGCAATTGCTGGGTCATAGGGTTGTTCTACTTTTAACTTTCTGAGGAACCTCCACACTGTCTTCCCCAGTGGCTGCACCAGCTTGCATTCTCGCCATCAGTGTTAAGAGGGTTCCCCTTTCTCCACATCCTTGCCAACAGCTATTGTTTCCTGTGTTGTTAATTTTAGCCATTCTGACAGGTGTGACGTAACACCTAATTATAGTTTAGATTTATATTTCCCTGGGGCGCCTGGGTGGCTCAGTCGGTTAAGCGTCTGCCTTCAGCTCAGGTCATGATCTCTGGGTCCTGAAATGGAACCCTACATCTGGCTCCCTGCTTGGCAGGGAGCCTGCTTCTCCCTCTGGCTGCTGCTCCCCCCTGCTTGTTCTCTCTCTCTCGGTCAAATAAATAAAAATCTTTTTAAAAAAATAGACTTGCACTTCCCTGATGATGAGAGATACTGAACATCTTTTCATGTGTCTTTTGCCCATCTGTGTGTCTTCTTTGGAAAAAATGCCTATTCATCTTTTCTGCCTATTTTTTAACTGAATTATTTGTTTTGGGTGTTAAGTTTTAGAAGTTCTTTATATATTTTGGATACCCTTTATCAAATATGTCATTTGCAAATATCTTCTCCCATCCCATAGGTTGCCTTTTAGTTTTGTCGATTGTTTCCTTCACGGCGCAGGAGGTTTTTATCTTGATGTAGTCCCAATAGTTTGTTTTTGCTTTTGTTTCCCTTGCCTCAGGAGATGTATCTAGAAAGAAGTTGCTGTGGCTGATGTCAAAGAGGTTACTGCCTGTGTTCTCCTCTAGGATTCTGATGGATTTTTATATAGCCACTAGATCATGCCTGTTGTGTTATTAAAACCTCATATCTCTTTTCCTAACTTTTATTTCTTTGATCTCAATTATAGACAGTGATGTGTTAAAAATCTGTGTAGCTATACTCATTCACTAGGAATCTCCCAGCAAGAATAGCATGATTTATATGCTTCTTCTCTTGTTGTTCCACCATATTTTATGACAATAATTTCCTCCAAGTCTTCAATACTTACCTTGATTTTCCTGAGTGCCTCCCAACTCTTCACCCAGGGGTGAACATCTAGCCCTGAAACACTTTGGACACACTGTATATTACTTCTGTCTTTTTTAAAAATTTTATCTATTTATTTAAGAGATAGAATGAGAGGAGAGAGCATGAGAGGGGAGAGGTCAGAGGGAGAAGCAGACCCCCCACTGAGCAGGGAGCCCAATGTGGGACTCGATCCTGGGACTCTAGAATCATAACCTAAGTGGAAGACAGTTGCTTAACCAACTGAGCCACCCTGAGTTGGGTGCCAACTGAGGCGGCCCTACTTTTGCCTTTCATACGCAAGAGAACCTGAAGTTATTTCTACTTGAAGTTCTTGGGTATAAGAGGTGCTTGGTTACTAATGAATCATGTCATGCCTTCTCACCCACCGTCACTGTGCTCCTCTTAGATAAGGCTCATAATGAGTGGTCATCAAATTCTTGGGCGCAGTAATACGGATGATGTCTGATGGGTCACCAGAAACTTTTGACAGCAGAGTTGAGAGTTGGATATTTTTAAAGCACATCTTTCTTTTCCACACCGAACTGAATTAAGGCTCCAAAACTCACCTGATGTTTTTAACAAAACTGAAAAATTATAAATGTAGTCATGTTGTGAAGAGGTAGGAGATAGAAATCAAGCCCCAGGTCAGTTCGAAGACGAGCATGTTGGAGGTCCGGTGGCTTCTCCCACCTCCTCCCCCACGGCCGGGCTGGCCAAGCGTGGGTGAGGCAGGCTGAAACCCACCAGGGAGAATGGAAAGGAGAAATCCCAGAGCTGTTTTGGGGGAAGACTGGGAGGTTTCCAGCAAACCATCAGTTGCTTTTTCCACACTACTGCCTTATAGAATAATCTAGAGCAGTCAAGTTCTTCCTCTGCCGTTAAAGACAGTAATAAAGCAAGTATCCACATAACAACCTGAGCCAAGAAATAAACGCAGGCAGCAACCCCCAAAGTCCCTCCCTCAACACTTCCTATCCCTGGTGGAAACAACAAGCATTTATCTTGACCTTTTAAAGAATCATTTCCTGGGTACCTGGGTGGCTCAGTCGGTTGGGGGTCCTATTGTTGGTTTCGGCTCAGGTCGTGATCTCGGGGTCCTGTGATTTAGCCTGGCATGGAGCTCTGCACTCGGTGCAGAGTCTGCCTGAGATTCTCTCCCTCTCCCCCTGCCTTTCTCCCTGCTTGCCCACTTGCACACTCTTTCCCTCAAATAAGTAAATAGAAAATTTTTTAGGATTTTATTTATTTATTTGACAGACAGAGATCACAAGTAGACAGAGAGACAGGCAGAGAGAGAGAGAGGAGGAAGCAGGCTCCCTGCTGAGCAGAGAGCCCGATGTGGGACTCGATCCCAGGACCCTGAGATCATGACCTGAGCTGAAGGCAGAGGCTTTAACCCACTGAGCCACCCAGGCTCCCAATGAAAATTTTTTTTAAAAAAAGAATCATGTCCTTACTTTTTTTTGCAGTTATACCATCTACAAAAGCATAGTTTTATATTTTTTAAATTTTATACGAGTGGAATTTTACTGTAGTTATTATTTTGTGATCTGCTGCTTCTTTTTAAATTGTGGAACAAGACACCTAACATGGAATGTACCGTCTTAACTATTTTTAGGAGTACAGTCCAGTGACATCAAGTGTAGCCCCATTATTACACCAGAATCACCACCGGTCACCTACAGAACCCTTTTTGTCTTGCAAAACGGAAATGCTGTACCAATTACATAATAATTCTTCATTCCTCTCTCCTCTGAGTCCCTGACAACCACCATTCAACTTCTGTCTCTGTGAATTTGACCACACGAGGTATCACAAATAAATGGAATCATACAGTATTTGTCCTTCTGTGACAGGCTCATTTCACTCAGCGTGATGTCCACAGGGTTCCCTCGGGTCACAGCAGGTGTCAGAGGGTCATGACTTTTTAAGGCAAAATGATATCCCATTGTGTGGATAGCCCACATTCTGTTTACTCATTCATCCCCTGATGGACACTTGGGTGGCCTCCATCTTTTGGCAATTGTGAATAATACCGCAGTAAACACAGGTGTGTGAGTATCTCTTCGCAGCCCTGCTTTTGCTACTTTGGGGTACAGGCACAAGAGCAGAGTTGCTGCATGGTACATGGTCCTAAGTGTTTGAGGCCCTGCCATATTGTTTCCCACAGCAGCTGCTCTATATGACATTCCCACCAACACTGCACAAACATTCCAATCTTTCCACATCCTCGCTAAGATGTGTGTTTTTTCATTTTTTATAGGAACCACCTTGATGGGCGTGAGGTAGGATCTCACTCGGTTTTGGTTTGCATTTCCCCAATGATCAGTGATGTTGAACATTTTTTCACGTGTTTATTGACCACTTGAGTGTCTTCTTTGAAGAAATATCTGTTCAAGCTCTTCCTCTATGTCCTAATTGGCTTGTTTGGTTTTTGTTGTGTTGTAGGAGTTCTTTAAATATTCTGGATATCAACCCCTCAGCCACACATCTGACATGCAAATATTTCTCCCATTCTGTACGTTGCCTTTCTTTCTGTTAACTGTGTCCTTTATGCACAGAAACTTTTAATTTTGATGTAATCTAGTTTATCTAACTTTTCCTTTTTTGGTCTATATTTTTGCTATCATATCCGAGAAGTCATTGCCAAATCCAATGTCAAGAACTTTTCCCCTGTCTTCTTCTAAGAGTTTATAGTTTAGGGTCTTAGTTTAGGTCTTTGGTCCATTTTTTAAAATTTTTTTAAAAATTTATTTATTTGTCAGAGAGAGAGGGAGAGAGAGCGAGTGAGCACAGGCAGACAGAGTGGCCGGCAGAGGCAGAGGGAGAAGCAGGCTCCCTGCTGAGCAAGGAGCCTGACGCTGGGATCATGACCTGAGCCGAAGGCAGGTGCTTAACCAACTGAGCCACCCAGGCATCCCTCTTTGGTCCATTTTGAGTTAATTTTTGTATGCGGTGTGAGGTAAGGATCCGTTTGGCATTGCTGTGTGTGGAGATCCAGTTTTCCCAACATCATTTGTTGAAAACACTCTCACTGAATGAGAGACTTTCTCATTGAATGATCTTGACTCACTTGTCAAAAAACCATTTGACTAAATATGTAAGGACTTATTTCTGGGTTTCCTGTTCTATGACATTGTTCTAAAAATGCCTATCTTAATGCCAGTACCACCCTGTTTCGGAGATGGGGTCTTTAAAGAGATAATTAAGGTAATATGAAGCATGTAGGGTGGTAGGGTGGGCTATAATCCAATATGACTTGTATCCTTATAAAAGTAGAAACTTTGGGCACAGATAGGGCTCATTTCCCACCCTCTAGATCACATGTATCCTCCTAAGACCTCTTGCTCATCCTATCTCATTGAAATTACTGACGAGTGCAATGCATCATTGTGATATTATATGAGATGTTTTTATTCTCTACCTTGATCAGGAAGAGGGGTCATTCCAGAGGTTTTGATTTAGCCTTCTCCACTCTGATAATTGCTGCCCCACAGGCCAGGGACCCAAAGTGGAAATTACTTCAACTGCCAAGTATGTTGATTCCAATTATGCATTCAGGGACTGGGGAAATGACTACTGGAAAGTTTCATGGACCCAAGATCACTGTGGACTTGACCTTAACCAGGACACCATTTATCACCTGGCACCTATCAACCCACATTCTAACAGTCGGGGAGGAGCATGTTGATCCTTTGAGTCTTTGGATTATCAGTGTCAACTCAGATCCTGTGTCCAATAATCCTAGAAATGTCTGATTATCACCCTTCCTCCTGTGTGTTGTCTACCCACTTCTTTTGCACCACAGACAGCATAGTTTACTGGCCATCTTGCCACATCCTTGTGGAGGGGGCTGCTCCTCTGACTTTCCTACTAACCTTTCAGTGGTCACTGTGATTGTAACCCTTTGGCATCTGGTGTGTAAGGGTTGTTGCCTAGCCTCCGTTACTGTGGGGGATATTAATCATTCTGTGGCTGTTAATGAGCTCAGCTCCTCCCATCAGCCCCGGTCTGTAGAGGAGAGCCACTGTGGAACTTCCTACCAGCCCCTCTCTGGAGCTCATCTCAATGGCTTTGAAGGCCTCTTGTAGAACATAACCCACTAGTGGTTTCTGGCCCACATAACCTGACCATCCCAGCATAGTTACATGTCTTAGATTCTACCATTGCCAGGGTGACCCAGGCATTTCCACTCAGCTGTGTCTTTGTCAACCCTTTCTCCAGGTTTCCAAGAGCCATCCCAGCTAGGAGTTTGCCTCATTGCCTGGGGTCCCTGCCAGGATATTAAATCTTATCTCCAAAGAAATTCTTTATCCAGGATGACCTGGCACTAGTCTTTTTTTTTTTTTTTAAGTAGACTCCATGCCCAGGATGATGCCTAATGTGGGGCTTGAACTCCTGATCCCGAGATCAAGACCCGAGTTGAGATCAGGAGTTGGATGCTCAACTGACTGAGCAACCTAGGCACCCCACCATTGCACTAGTCTTGATTGAGCACCCTTAAAATTCACTTCCAGGACTCCATGCTAGTGAATTCTTGTCATCCTGGTGGCAGATGGTCTCTTTCATCCTTTACCATGCCCAGAGTGTCTTCAGCTGAGTTACCCTGAGGTTTAACCCTAGCTCTTATCCACGCGACCAGGAGAGGTGGAAGGATGCTCCCCAGGTGGGACAGCTGTTGTCTCATGGGGGAAAAGTCCTTTGCAGTGTCTTCCAATATCTCAGAAGTGCTCCTCTTCCTAGAGGAGGGTGGGCCACGTCTGCCAGCCTGGAGAATGTTCCAGAGCCAATAGCTGCAGGGCATCCATTCAGATGTCTCCGTCCCATGTTTCAGAGTCCCAGGTTTTCCCCAACAGGGCCCTAACTTTGTGTCTGCCTTGGCTGAAGATGCAAACATGTCTAACAGCTCTGTCTTCAGCCAATACTTCACTTCCTGCTCTCCCACTGCAGGAGAGAAGGGCCCCTTTGTAAGCTACCACCTAGCGCTCACACTTAGCCATTAACTGCTTGTTAATGGCTCTTAGTTTCTCATTATCCCTCTGTAGGACGTCAGTACAGTTTAGCAGTAAACAGCCAACTGTTTTGGTGGGCACAGCTCCCCCCATGTTGCTCAAATCCCTTCATCCCTGCTACAGTCCTTTCACCGGGACAGTGTTTCATATCACCACTGGTGAAATCTTTAGCAACTAAGCCTCCATTTTGTGCCAGGGACTACTTGGGCCTCACCTACCCATGGGGACAGTGTCTTCGTGTTCTCCTGGCCCACCTGACTGCCTGCAGAACGATCTCGAATTCCCATTCATCACCTGTTGTCTTGGAGTATTCCTGGTACCACTTGTGTTAGCCCAGGTCCTCCAGAAAGCAAAGACCAAGACAAGAATGTCTTAGGGGAAATGCCTGTGAAGGAAAAGGAATAGGAGTAGAGGGGTATACCACAACGCAGTTCTGGTCCCCAAGAAGGAGGAAGAGGGGAAAAAAATGTTAGGTGGGAGAGTCTTAAGCCACAATGAAATTCTAAGGAAGCTCAGTAAGGATGTTGGCGGGGAGGGGTGGTCTTTAAGCCAGAGTTACCTGTCCCCAGATGTCCTGTGTCTCCCAGAAACAGGATTCCCTCAGGGCTCTTGCTGTGCTCGGTCACAAGCTGGGAGCAACCTATGGGAGGAGTGTGCTCTGCGTGAATGTGGCGACCAGTATCAGAGCACAGGGGCAGGCGTCGTCAACCATTTCCGGTTCCCGCCCAGAGGTCGGAAGCGCATTTTCGTGGCGGGCAGCGCAGGTGTTTGGATTCTCAAGCACAGACTATGGAACAAGTACTTTTAGGTATTCAGAAGGAAAAAATGGGGGAGGGGGCGGCTTGAAAATATCTCCGGGGAACCAGAAACTATAAACAATACATCAACAACAAAAACAGAACTAAAATTGAAAAACTCCACAGCTGAAATTAATTACTCAAATATAGTTTGATAGCGGTCTACACACATCTACAGAGAAAATTACTAAACTGGGTGTCAGTTAGAAGAAGTTGTCTAGAATGCAGCACAGAAGACAAAAAATCCAGAAAAAGAACAGAAGATACAGAAGGCAGAATAAGGTCAACCATATATTCAATGAGAGTCGAGAAAAGGAGGATAAAAGCAATAAGTAAGGGACCTCTGGGTGGCTCAGTCAGTTAAGCGGCTGCCTTCAGCTCAGGTCATGATCCCAGGGTCCTGGGATGGAAGGCTGCATTGGGCTTCCTGATCACTGGAAGCCTGCCTCTGCCTCTGCCTCTCTCTCAGCCCCCCAGTTATGCGCACTCTCTCTCTCTCTCTCTGTCACATAAAAAAAAAAAAAAAAAAATAGGGGCACCTGAGTGGCTCAGTTGGTAAAGCATCTGCCTTAGGCTCGGGTCATGATCCCAGGGTCCTGGGATCGAGCCTCTCATCAGGTTCCCTGCTCAGCAGGGAGCCTGCTTCTTCCTCTCCCTGTGCCCCACCCCCTCCTCATACTCTCTCTCTCTCTCAAATAAGTAAGTAAATAAATAAAATATTTTTTTAAAATGATAGAAACCTAACTGGAATAATCTCTGTGGAGGGAAATTTGCAATACCTCTCAAAATTACAAATGTACACACTCTTGGATTAAACAATTCCACGGGGAATTCTAGGAATTTATCTGAAGCTCACATATTTCTTATAATTAATCTTCACCATTGTTTTGACTGCAAATAAGGATATTTCAGACATATGCACACTTAGGGGAACTATGGAAATTCTCGGAATTCTGAAATTGTGTAATTCTCACTAAACTCTTTGGTCCTTACTGACTTTGTATTTACCCTTACTGGATTTATAACTACTTAGATTTCTATATGTTTTACAATTCAATCACAATTTTTTTTAATATTTTATTTATTTATTTGATAGAGAGAGATCACAAGTAGGCAGAGAGGCAGGCAGAGAGAGAGGAGGAAGCAGGCTCCCTGCCGAGCAGAGAGCCCAATCCGAGGCTTGATCCCAGGACCCTGGGATCATGACCTGAGCCGAAGTCAGAGGCTTTACCCACTGAGCCACCCAGGAGCCCCAATTCAATCACAGTTTAAATACATCCAGGTAATCGTGTCATTTAGACATTCTGTGAGACATTAATCTATGAAATAACAAATTTTTTATGTTATAAACAAAATAGTCCATAATTTTTGCTTTTTAATTGCTGACAATTCTCATGTTGAAGTGCTCTACCTTTCTAGAGGTTTACTTACTTGTTTGAATTCAAAATGAATTTTCCCTAAAAATAGTTAATTAATGATTACTATGCTTAGAAATGATCTCAAGAAAACGGATTTAACCCACAACAAGCTGAAATGGTCCATCCTTATGATGAAAAAGGAAGGAAAGCAGCGTATACTATTGCTAGAAAATCGAGAATGGACGAGAAGAATTATAAATCTTTTTCTTCAATATTGGTGCCTCAGGAACAGTGGGTAAAAGTGATGCAAACACAATTAGGTAAGAAGACAAAAAGAGACTTTTGTGGAACTCTGGGTCCCTTTGAGGGCTTGAGAGTTTCATGGAAAAAATTGTAAAATTTGTGATTTCCTCTTTTCCTGCAACAATGTCTAGCAGCACAACATTTTTGCTTTAAGTCATGATTAGTGTTTTGCTGGTAAACAGATGGAACCTGAGAAAGAAGAAGGTAAATAATCCTTTCTCAGGTAACCACGAGAGAACTGAGGGAGGAAAGAAGGGCCGAGGGTGAAAATAGACGGTTCCTAAGAAAGCAATTGCATGAGATTAAATAAACTGAATTGCAAAAGGTAAAAAGCAAAAGTAAAGGATATAGGGACAGGCCTGCACCTGATAATTATCACAATACCTAGTTCTAGCGGAAACTCAATAAATATTTATGGAACAGAGCAAAACTGGACGGAACTGGGTGTAGACGGCCCTGGAGAAAATAGTTTGGGGGTAAATGCAAGTTACCCCTATTGACCGCCAGGTGGCAGCATCATCGCATGACCCCTCAGGTGTCCCAGGTAAACCTCCCTCCCCCCACAGGCGGGAAGAGCCAGTCTACAAACAGAATTTTTGTATATGGATGCTCATTAGTCAAGTGTTCATAATTAGGGAAGAACCCACATGGACTCTCTCAAATCAAGTGAAGTACAGCGGCAGTAGTCTTATAGATGGAATTTTGGTCCCAAACTTCCCACATATGACCTGAAGTCATTGCTCTTCAAAGATTATCCCCCCAAAACTACATTTCTACATTTCTAAAAACTAGCGTCAGGTTAAAAACACATGGAATGGGGCGCCCGGCTGGCTCAGTCTGTGGAGCGTGTGACTCTTGATCTCGGCGTTGTGAGTTCAAGCCCCATGTTGGGTGTAGAGATAACTCAAAAAAACAAATAAAATCTTAAAACACACACACACACGGAATGGGTAACATAGCAACAGTTTTGATAACCAACATTCGGGAAACAACGATTCTTCAAGATGTTACCTTTCTAATGGCAGCCGTGAACTGACCTATTTCCAAAAAATATAATTATTCAAGCTTCATTATTTCAGGCTGATTCATACATGAATATTCCTGTGGGTATGACTAAAATAAAAATCAAGTGAAACATTAAAAACTGTATTTAATGTTCCCCAAAGAAACCCTTTAAAAAAACAAAACAAAACAAAACAGAAAACCCCTCTTCCCATGCTAGAGAACGATAGAACAGTTTAAAAGTTTAAAGCAAATAAAGTTAGAAAGTAAAACAAAGTGGTCTTAGAGTGCATTGACGAAGGTTTGAATAAACACTTAAGAGGTCTTAGAGTGCATTGACGAAGGTTTGAATAAACCTGAGAGATGAGCTTTTTTTGTCTTTACTCTCTCATTTATCTAAGTTCTGTTTGCCCGATTGGGACCACTTGGGCCACTCTCCTTGGGCGGTCTGCGCACTGAAGATCCAGAACCTTCCTCTCCTGCCTCGGTGGCTGACAGTGTGTCAGTCAGGACACCTGTTTATCTCCAAGTGGGGAAAACTTCAAAATTTCCCTCTTCACGCAGATCCATCCTTCTCCACCAAGAATTAGTTATCTGTCTGCTGAACACCTGAGGTGGGGAACCCATGGGTCTTGGAATGCCCAAGAACAAGATAGAAGTGAGGTGCCATTTCCTTTTCATTACTGTGTGGGATTTCCCACGATCATTCTAATTTTTAAGCACGAGTCATTAGCCTCACTGGAAATGCATTTGGTTGCAATGGACTTGAGTCTTGTACTCCTGACACTTTCTAAGGAGGGACACTAGGCTGTGACCGTTGTGATAGTGAACACAGGACCATGGTATTCTTGAAGTCTTATAAATATACCTAAGATGAATGAGGGATGCAAGCACCCCAATTATTATGCTCAGTTCTACAAATTAATGTGGATAATGTGGGGTCAAAACCATAATGAGATATGACCTCACTCCTGTGAGAATGGCTGTCTTCAAAAAGACAAGAGATGGCAAGTGGTGATGAGGGTGTGGAGAGAAGAGAACTCTTGGGCACTGTTGGTGAGAATGTAAGTTGGTGCGGCCACTGTGGAAAACAGTATTGAGGTCCTTCAAAAATTTAAAAATAAAACTACTGTATGATCCAACAACCCCACTTCTAGGGATATAACCGAAGGAAATGAAACCTCTATGTTGGAGAGCATCTGTACCCTCACATTCACGGCAGCAATGAACGTTTCCAATGGCCAAAACATGAGAACCACCTGAGCAGTCACCAAAGGATAAATGGAAAAAGGAGCGGATGTATGTATATGATCTCACTTTATATGTGGAATCCAAGCAATCAAACAAAAAAACTAATCGAAGAGATAAGATTTGTGGTTACGAGGGGTGAGAAGGAGGGGTTACTGGCAAAGTGGGTAAAAAGGTTCAAACCAGGGTGCCTGGGTGGCTCAGTCAGTTAAGCATCTGCCTTCAGCTCCAGTCATGATCTCAGGGTCCTGAGATCGAGTCCTTGTCTGGCTCCCTGCTCGGCGGGGAGCCTGTTTCTTCCTTACCCTCTGTCCCTCCCCTCTGCTTGTGTGCTTTCTCTCTGTCTGTCTGTCTCTCTCTCTCTTTCTCGTTCTCACTCTCGCTCTCTCTCAAATAAATAAATAAACAAACCATGTTTTTTAAAAAGGTACAAACTTCCGGATATAAGATAAATAAGTGCTAGGGATGAATGTACAACATGATGATTGTAGCTAACACACTGTATAATATATAGGAAGGCTCTTAAGATAGAGTAAATCCTAAGAGTTCTCATCACAAGAAGAAATTTTTTGTTGTTGTTGTACCTATGAGATGATGGATGTCAACCAAACTTATTGTACCGGTCACTTCACAATATATATAAGTCACACCATAATGTCACACCTTAAACTTATACAGGGCTGTATGTCAATTACATCTCCATAAAACTAGGAAAAAAATAAAGGTGGGATGAGCATCCGTGAAGCTAAAAATAACATTTATAAAAAATGTCAGAATTCTCCTTTGTTTTACTTACTATATGGAACCCACTTTGAAGGGAAATTATATAACATGCAGAAGATAAGAGCAATATATTTGCAGCATTTAAATGACGGCTATTTCCAAGATCGACAATCTATACCGATTCCTAAATAGTCTGACATAGAGGCGGTGTAAAGTATATTGGGTCATTTTGTGAACATTTAAAAAAATATCCCTTAAAGTTAAAAATGGTGTTTCATAGATCACAGGAAATCGTGAATGCCATGAGAAGTAATATTGGCTTTATCTGCTAAGTTAAGCAACAGAAAACCACTAAGATAGTTTGAGAGAAAAATTATATCATTTGTGTTTTAGGAAAAGAATTCCTTGAAGAATGAATTCCAAAGCTGAAGGTAGGGAAAATAGTTTGGGAGTAATGCAGAATATCGGACAGGGGGCTGATGAGTCCTGACTTTGCATAGTGACTGGGAATGTGAGTGAGACTCTGTGGGCAATGGGTTTTGTGGCTTGGGGACAAGGCATGAGGAAGGAAGGAAATTCACGATGGATGAGTGACTTCATAGTTCAAGGTAATAAAGCCTTAAGGGAGGGAGGGAAAACAGGAGAGAAAAGTATGGATGAAAAGACAATGGACTGGTTGAGGGAGTTGCTATCAAATAGAGCTGTGAAGATGTTTTCCTGGCATTTGGAAAGTCTGCGTAGACCTCAGGGGTAGGGGGTGAAACTAGGGTTCTAGATTCAGAATTCCTCAACACAAAAGCCACAATTGGGGCCACGGACATGGGTAACAGAAAGGAAATATGAAGAAAACATATAGAATGAAGAACAAGAGGACTGAGAAAGAATCTGGAAAGCATTTACGTTCCAGGGGCAAAAGGAGTTGCTGAAGAACCAGAGGGAAGGCCTGAACACCCAGAAATGGGACCATCAGCAGGGTTCAAGGGCGGGGGATCCAGAGTGGGAACCAGTTTCAAGGCTTGAACTTGAGATAACGGTGGATGTGTATTCGTTTGGGTAGGACACCATAAGAAAGCACCAAAACGTTAGTCCCACAGACCACATGACTTAAAAGGCAGAAACTTATATCCTGGGTGCCTGGGTGGCTCAGTGGGTTAAGGGTTTGCCCCTTGACTCAGGTCATGATCTCGGGGTCCTGGAATCCAGCCCCATATCAGGCTCTCTGCTCAGCAGAAAGTCTGCTTCTCCCTCTCACTTTCCCTCTGTGCTCTTTCTTTCAAATAAATAAATAAATAAATAAATCTTTTAAAAAAATTTTATTTTCTGAAAGCTTGAAGTCCAAGATCGTGGTGTTGGCAGTGTTGGTTTCTTCTGAAGGCCTTTCTCCTTGGCTTGTAGATGGCCATCTTCTCCCTGTGTCTTCTTCACATGGCCTTTCCTCCGTGTGTGTGTGTGTGTGTGTGTGTGTGTGTGTCTCCTGATCTCTTCCCTTCAGGACACCCGTCACACTGAATTAGGGCCTGTCCACATGACCTCATTTTACCTTAATTACCTCTTTGAAGTCTCTTTCTGCAAATACAGTCACATTTTGAGACACTGGGGGTTAGGACTTCCACATATGAATTTGGGGGGGACCCAATTCAACCCAAAGACGGCTGAGAGATCTGAAAATTCCTCACTGGTAAACTAAGGGACATGCATTACCATGACCACAGCTAACCCTTACTGAGTACGAACCGTATGTGGACCGAGTCTGACCATTTCACGTGTTTTAACTCAGTTTATACTGATCTGAACAACACAGCGAAGTACGCACTATTACGATCATTTCTTTTTCCAGAGAAAGAAATAGAGGTGCCAAGAGTAACTGGCCCAAGGTCACACAGCTTGTCAGATTCCATGAACTTAGCTTCTACGCGTTGAATTTTGGCCAGTAAATGTCTTAGTTTGCTCGCAGCAGCAGCAGAGACCTGAAGAGGAAGAGATCTTGAACCCTAAGTGCAGCAGAAGCGTTTTCCTCTGAGCTAGCTTTGACCACAGTCTTTCTCTAGAATTCAGGAGCAGCAATCTGAGAAGAGACGAAAAGAAACAGTAACTAATAGACGGTTACAATGCCCCAGATTGAAAAATACAAAGGAAACTCCCCTGTTATGACTTCAAACTTATCACATCTACTATGACTGTGCATTTATTTAATTTGTGCTTCTTACCTTTGGAATCGTAGTCCCAGAAAGTTCGAGAAAATGCAGTGAGGACATAGTCAACACCACATGTATCTGCTTAAAATAATTTAAAAAATTTATAGGATCTACAAGTATTTTTTAATCCTGTGTTTTCTGTTGATTTTGTCTTTACTGGTTTTTTAAGCAGAGATGACGGTGTGACCTTCGGCTCCAAGTCAGACCTCACCGTGAGAAGACTGATGAGATAGAAATAGTAAGACAGGCACACGGGAGACGTGCAAGAACACACGCGCACACACACTCAACGAGCACATTCAGAAATAAAAATGTGAGAAGAAAGGAAATAAAGTCAGGTTACTAAAATGAGATTTCAAGCAGCAGTGCTCAGTGAGGGTTCCTGAGAGAAGGGTGATAGCCTGTCACTTTGAAGTAGGAGACAGATTCCCAGAGCAATGGCACCAGAACCCAGAGAATGGCTCTAGAAAGGTCTTGGAATGCTTCATTCTGGAGGTCTCTCTCCAGAAGCGCAGTCTTGAACCAGAAGCCGAAAGAAACTGGAGGAAATTAACTGCTTGAGGGTGAAAGGGGACTCTTCCGTGAAAACTGAGAGGGGATCTGTGGCTTGGGCTCTGGCCTCTGATGAACGCCTGGCCCACCACAGGCACAAGACACCCACAGCTCCAGACCTCGACTACCTGCAGACCGTGCTGCGGCTGGCTGCGCTCTCGCGGTTCTTTGACTCGTTCATGATGGTCCCATCTCAATGGAAGCATCTGATTGGCAGAGCCTAATCCAGTATCACAACCAGAGCATCTGATTGGCTGAGCCCAATGCAGTACCACATCGGGAGCATCTGATTGGCTGGGCTAAGTTGACCTATCCTGGTCTGTCTAGCGGGAAGAATTCCCTGCCTTCCATCAAATCTGGGCATCTGGGCATACTCAAATTTAGGAAGAGGATTTAGATGTTGGGAGAAAAGAAAGTCCAGTACAATTTTTAAACAGCTATAGTCAGAGACAGGGCAAGGTTTGAAATCGTGAGATTTCTAAATTAGAAACGTAAAGAAATTAAACTTATTCAGTAAGGATGACATATTTTAAAATGTCCTTCCAAGATAATGCGAATTACCTGTCGGGGTAAGGAGCTAAAGACAGAGGGAGGGAGGGCAAAGACAGACAAGCCTGTTAGAGGCTGGAAAAGAAAGGAAGAGGAGGGAAGGTGAACCGATTCCCGCGGCACAATCCCATGTTAGACGCATTTAGGCACAGGAGCTCCCTGCTCACTCCAACTGCCCGAAGAAGGTGCTCGTGCTGCCATGGAAGGAACAGGGGCCTTGGAGCTCAGAGTTAAGTGACTGTTAGGGTCACCCGGCTGGTACGCGGTGCAGCCAGCCAGCTTTCTGGCTCCCGAAGTCTAGGCTTTCCTCCTGGGCCGCTACAGCTTCATCCCGTGCTCCTAAGATGCTGGACATCGGTACGCAAAAAGGATACAGTCCGGAAAATATTGAGGAAAAGGAGTCCACGCCCATCTCTCCACACACAGGCACACGTCCGTTCCACATTTACTGAAAGGAAAAGAAGGAGGAAGGGGAGAAACTTGGCGGATTCTGAAACACTGGTCAGACTCTGCAGGTGCATCTCTGCAAATGGCAGTGGGGTGGGACTTGAGAGCGTCCCTCCTCCTCGGGGCTGGTCTGTTCTTCACAGTTCCCCAGCAGCTCCTTACATCTGCTCCTGCATGGCCCTGCTCCAGGTCCTGGGCACTCACAGACCCTTCCAGCCGCGGGAGTTACCCATTCTCAAGGAAGCCAGGGTAGCAAAGGCATTGACCCTCCGGGAACCCTTGAATGGAGCCCAAAGCTAGACTTGGACAATCAATGGGAGGTTGCCTCACCCCTTTGTAGGGAGTCTTCCAGCTTGTACCTTGGACTTTTCAGAAGGGGGCCCATAGCTCTCTGCTAAAAGCCCCTGTTGTCGACACTTTCTTTTTTTCTTTGAAAAACCAAAGGAAAACATAGGAGTTAACTTTGTAGCTATTTCACTCAAAAAACAAGGAACAGCCAGGTAGTTCCCAAGCCGGCAGGGATCTGACTGGCCATGACTTTTCACCGTGTGTTTGCAAACACAACGTATATATTGCCTGGTAGGTATTTGTGTACAAAATTACTGTGGGTATGGACGACCTTTCTGCAGTAAATCAATACAGGCCCCGTCTTCACAGACTGAGACAGAAATCCACCCAGAGTAAAGTTAGCTCGTACGTGGCTCCAGCGAATGTATTTGAGTCAAGAACGTTTCAGTATGCGATTTCTCTGGCCATTGAGCCCAAATTAGTTTTATGGTGCTCAATCTCCCATATTTATTTATTTATTTTTAAAGATTTGTTTATTTATTTATTTGACAGACAGAGATCACAAGTAGGCAGAGAGGCAGGCGGGAGGGGGGGAGCAGGTTCCCCACTGAGCAGAGACCCCGACGCTGGACTCGATCCCAGGACACTGGGATCATGACCTGAGGCGAAGGCAGAGGCTTTAACCCACTGAGCCACCCAGGCGCCCCTCCCATATTTATTTTTAACTGCATGTTTTATAAATTATTATGCTATGATCCATGATATACATTTTGATGGGTCAGTATATAAGAAAGAAAAAGCATAAGGTTATGCAGTGTACAACCACAATGGCGGAAGAATGGACCTTTTTTTCTTTTCTTTTCTTTTTGTAAGATTTTATTTATTTATTTGTTGGAGAGAGAGAGCACAAGCAAGGGGAACAGCAGGCAGTGGGAGAAGCAGTCTCCCTGCTGAGCAAGGAGCCCCACATGGGACTCAATCCCAGGACCCCAGGATTATGACCTGTGCTTAAGACACATGCTTAACCAACGGAGCCACCTAGGCATCCCAAAAATGGACATTTCATGCCAGTTACAATGGACACACCAAATTAGGAGAATTTTCTGGCCTTTCTGGCAATTCGGAGTCCATCTGTTTCATCTGTTATTTGGCTGTTCAAATTGCTAGACTTTATTTCCTCTATATTACACTGAACTTTAAAGAACAAACAAAAATTTATAGCTAAAGATTGTGCACAGATGGGTAACATTACATATTTAAATATGTTTTTATACGCGCCTCCCTTTTATACTTTGAATAATGTAGTGTATGATGTCTTAGAATTGTATTTTTTGAGCATTTAACCTGTGACTATCACCAGCTCACCATGTGTACTGAACGGTGTCTTACACGAAACAGCCACTCAAGAATGTTGGGTTTTCGAAAGGCATTATTCATCAACATAAACTAGAATCTTTCTAAAGAAAAATTATTTAGCATTAATATGATTTAAAGATTTTTGTCTGTGAGTTTTAAAAAATTCTAGTTATTCTTTTTTGCCCCCCAAAAATGTTATTTCATTAGGTTTGATTGTGTAATACAATAAAAATTGTCATACACAAAATATACAATATTTTAAAATAGATCATAAGACAGGTATTTCTTGGCATTCATAGATTACTAGTCAACATTGCATGAATTAAATTAAATTAAATTCTTATCAAGCTAGAATCATAGACTGGGAAGAAATTTCGAGATACAAATGGTGTAGCCTCCTTTCATGCCGTAAAAGGCAATGATTATCTTTGCACATTTAAAGACATCTCAGGGCTCTTGCTGGCTCAGTCAGTAGAGCATGTGTTTCTGGATCTCAGGGCTGTGAGTCCGAGCCCCACACTGGGTATAGAGATTACCAAAATAAAAACCAACAAAACTTGTATATCCATAAAGGGAAATATCACCTGATTTCCTGTCCCAGGACAGTATATGATCTCACAGAAAAGCTGTCTTAGGTTTATCTGAGCTAATTTTCTTTCAGTCAGCTCTCCACTTTGGAATGATTTTAGGTTTCTATATAGAAAACTTGTAGTACAGAATCCTCACATACACACTTCCCCCAGTCTCCCCTGATGTGGAAAATCTTATCAAATCATGGTCAAGCTCTGAAATGAACACTGGAGCATTACTGTTCACTAAGCTCCCGAATTTGTTCTGATTTCATCAATGACTTTCCTGTTCCAGAATCCAAGGAGATACCTTTTAGTCATCGTATCTCCTTGGTCCACTCTGGTATATGATTGTTTCTCAACCTTTTCTTGTCTTCCATCACCTGTTTCAGAGAATGCCTCGCAATCTTGGCCTTTCTGATGTCTTCCCGTGGTTAGACTGGGGTTAGGGGTTTGGGGGAAGCACAATGCAGGGTGAAATGCCCTTCTTATGATGTCATATTAGGGTACATGTTATCAATATGACGTCACTAGGATTATATTAACCTTGATCACTTCGTGTTGCCAGCTTTCTCCACTAGGAAGTTAACATTTTTCCTTCCTCTGTTTTTTTAAAACGAGTCACTGACTCCAGCTCATACTCAAGTGGGGGAAGGGAGAATGGGCTTCATCTCCTGGAGGGAGAAGTAGCTGTGTAAATTATTTGGAATTCTTCTGGGAAGAAAATGGGTTCCTTTTCCACATTTATTTATTCAATCATTTACTTACTACTGGACTTATGTATATTTATTTTATTTGGGGTTGTAATCCAAAACCGTGTAATTTATTCGGTTGCTCAAATTGTTCCAGCTTTGGCCATTGTAGGCTCTTCCAGGCTGGCGTCTTAAAATGTACCAGTGAGACTGTCATTTCCGGGAGGGGGGGGACCAAGGGACAACATGGAGAGGTTAATGACATGGAAAGAAGAATGTGTTACTTTCTGAGTTTCTGAGAGGAAGGGGCATACCACCCCACACAGGGCCGCAGGGGGAAGCACCGGGTTCAGTCAGGAGGTGAACTCAGGAGAGAGGGGAAGGCAAGACCAAGCAAGGCAAACCCTTTTAGATTCATCTGAATAATTCAGGCAGGCTTTGAGCCCTAGGGGCTGTCCGTCGTTGTCTGGGACTTGGCCCTGGGTTGGTACAGAGCTGGGGAAGAGTGACTTCTTAGTGTGCGTGAATCAGTGTAGGAGGTGGTTGGGGATATGGACTGGGAAGTGCTTAGAGGGTTTGTAATATGATTTTGACACACCCACAAAAACTGGATCACAGGGGAGCTAGAAACAATTTTGGCCATTCGTGTGGCCCCATGATGCCAAGTAGACAAACACAGGATCTAATGAACACAATTACAACAATGGGCTCTTGTCTATGTATATATCCTCATTGTTTTATTCTTTGATTTTTTCATTACTTTCTGGCACTACGAGATGCTCCAGGCTCATCCTATCCTTTTTCCTGCTCTTGCCCTATGATCGGCCATTTCTTCAAGGATTCCTGGTTCTTTTACAGAGAATGGTATTAGAAACCTAGACCTGCTGCTGGGTCTGGTCCTTGCAGCTGTGGTGTCATTGTTCCTAGGTGATGTAATGAGACAAGCTAGGAAATACATGTGTGCATACAAACCCATGGGTACATCCATAGTTCTAATTTTTCTCTCTGCTTATCTGCCTGTATTAAACTTGTACGAGTTCATACTGATGTTTCCAACAGTAACTAGGGTTCATTCTAGACTTCCCCTTGTTTATGTGTCTTTTTTTTTTTTTTTTTTTTGACAGTGAGAAACCTAGCTCAGGTCTACCTAAAACTTTGCTAATAATAATGACTTGATTTAAAAAAATATATTTTATTTATTTGACAGAGAGAGAGAGCACACACAGGGGGAGAAGCAGAGGGAGCAGGAGAAGCAGGCTCCCCGATGAGCAGAGAGCCTGATGTGGGACTCGATCCCAGGACCCTGGGATCATGACCTGAGCTGAAGGCAGATGCTTAACAGACTGAGCCACCCAGGCACCCCAATAATGACTCAGTTTTGAATGAGGACAGAAAGTAGAGAGGCAGTGTTCTCCTCATCACCGTCCACACTGACCAGCCCCCTACTCTCCTGGGACGCTGACAGGAGTCTGGACAGAGCCCCTTTCCCTGCCTCTGAGTCCCAGCTTCCTCACAAAGCCTGGAGACTGTACAACCCAAGAAAATGATCTGTGCTCAGTCTCCTCACCTCTCCAAGAGGGGTACTGCTGGAACACATTCCACAGGACCGATGGAAGGATTAGATGAGTTTGTGCGAGGGGAGCCCTCAAGGCCAGCCTCCTGGCCCACAGAAGGGCTCAAAAATTGTTAACTTTTTCAGAAAGTCTACAGCAGAAGATTTATTTGACCAAAACATCCAAAAGCCAACAGTGACCTGATGATTTTAAACTTTACAACTGTTGGCAAATAGGGTTCATAAAGCATTACAATACATAGAGAAAAATCATTTGGGTATGGAAAATCTTGGACAGTTTAATTTTCACGCCATATGAATCAGTGCCTTCCTCTGCGGCAGACTCTTTAACCATAACTTCTCCAAATTACACATCATTCCTTTAGTGCAGTGGCATAAGATCCACTTTCAGTCCCTTTTTGTCACTATTATTGTTTTCGACTGGACTTATTTCCTTTTTTGCTGAGAAAGTTGACATTTTTTTTTTTAACCTGAAGGCTGATCTTCCTTTGGGTCCGGAATTTTTATTTTATTATGTAGTGTTCCATAACTTTAATATCCCCAGCGAGAAAGCAGCACAGAAGTATTAGCATGCAACCTTGACATTTAAGGAATCTCTTAAATCTTTGCCATGGCAGTTTCTTTAAAAATGTAAAAATATCTGAAATATTTAGCCTTGACAAAGATTTAAAAGATAAGTTCTGAATCTATCATTCATATATTTCCCTGTGGAGAATTACAGCTGCTCTGTCTACAGTCCGTACTTTTTCCTTTAAAGTTCATGACTATTGGTTCCTAATTAAATAAGGACTTTGTATTAGGCAGAATCAAAATATTATAGAACCAGAGAGATCATTCAGAGTAGTTTGGGGCAATATTTACAAAACTCACTTAATCAAAGGAGTAACACGGAACTTACTCCAGAGAAGCAGGTTCTATTAAACACACAGATTCCTTTCCCTTCTTCCCCTGGAGAGTCTGATGCCACATCTGAATGTTTATCAAGAGTTCCAGGTGATGCTCACCATCAGTCAGGGTTGGAAACACTGATTTAACCCAAGACCCTGATTTTATAGTAGGAAACTGAGGGGCTTGCTGCAGAGGATGTAGATTTCTGTCTCATTTCAATGGGTTGAGTCAAAGTCTCTGGGAGCAGGAGCTGGTAATCTGCATTTTTAACAAGGTCATCAAGAAATTCTTAGATTTAAGAAATGCTACCCAGAGCCTTAGAGGGGTGAGGAGGGCATCCACACTGAGAGGCAGCATGGTGTGGGGTATTGGGTGCAAGAGGGGTAAGAACAGTGTGTGCATGGGTAGGGAGTAAAATAAGCAGGGTGAACACAGTGTCCCCATGGAGGGGCTGCCCAGCCCAAGGTGTCCGAACCCAGGCAGATGAGAGAACCATCTTTTGAGGGAGCAGGGTGCCTTGGTGTGGGGTGTGGGAGTCCACAGCAGATAAGGAAGATTCTGGGTGGGTCAGGCATGGGGTGTGCATCTCCCTGGGGAAGGCACAGTGGCAGCCTTTGAGGTTGGTTAGCTTCAGTGGTATTGGTTAAATACATGAATACATTAAGGATAAGGAGAGTCAGGGGTTCCTGGGCGACTCAGTGGGTTAAAGCCTCTGCCTTCCACTCAGGTCATGGTCCTGGGGTCCTGGGATCAAGCCCTAAATCAGGCTCTCTGCTCAGCGGGGAGCCTGCTTCCCCCTTTCTCTGCCTACTTGTGATCTCTCTCTGTCAAATAAATAAAATCTTTTTAAAAAATGGTCAATGTAATAAATTTTATGCTATGTAAATTTTACCACAATAAAAAATGATGATGATGGAGTATAACACACTGAATAAAAAATAATCCCATGGGTTTTTAATGATTATTAAAATAATAATGATGCTGATAGTAATAATAATAATAATGGCCAAAAGAGATAAGGAAAGCGCTTCACACAAAAATGCTACATGTGGGGGAAAAAACCCCCATCATTTTGGAAAACCCTCAATGTAATAATTGATGTACGGAAGCACGATCTTCAGTAAAATGCCAAATCCGGTGGTGAAAGATTCTTTTGGGAAAAGGATATTCGGGCCATCTCAAAGAATCGCCCCACAGATAGCTGCTAACTACGGAGGAGAAAAGATGACTTTCAGACGGCCTCAGATGCTCCTGTCAGTTTCCGCTCTCCGTGAGCGGACTGGGTCCCACCAACCGCAGCACAAAACCAGAGACACCTGCCTCCTCACGTGACGAGTGGGACGTTCGAAACCTCCCCGTGGAGCTGTCTTGACACGAATTTTAATCTGAAACTAATCCCGGGAAGCTCAGCTAAAACCAGATTGTGAGACGTTTTGCAAAACTGCTGGCTTAGACTCTCTGTCCTTGTCATGAAAGATTAAAAAAAAAAAAAAAAAAAAAAAAAAGAAGCAAGGGGACGTTTGAGATTAAAGGAGACTAAGCAGCCAGAACAATTAAGCACAATGTGGTGTCCTTGACCACGTCCTGTTTTAAACAAAGAAGCCAATAATAAACAGCTAGAGAGGCCCTCTTGGAGCCACAGGGGAAATTTGAATACTGACTGTATATTAGATAAAATTCATTATGTTAATTTTAATCTTTTAGGTTTGATAACAATACTGTGGTCACATAGGAGAACACCCTTTTTTCTTTTTTTTAAGGAGATATGTATTGAAATATTTAGGAATCAAGTGTCCTCTTTGTAATTTACTTTCAAAATGTTGAGTAAGAAAGTCTGTATCTCTGTCTGTAGACAAATAAAAAGGATGTGGCAAAATGTTCATTATTTCCCGCGGAATCCGGAAGACAGATACACAAATGCTCATTAGTCTTTCCATTTTTCCATATTTCAAAACTAAAAGTAAAGTCTAACTCTCTCAGGTATGTCTCAAGAAATAAATGGTTTGGGATTTCTTATTTTAAAAACACTACACTGGGACGCCTGGGTGGCTCAGCGGGTTAAAGCCTCTGCCTTCGCCTCAGGTCATGATCCCAGGGTCCTGGGATCGAGCCCCACATCGGGCTCTCTGCTCAGCGGGGAGCCTGCTTCTCTCTCTGCCTCTGCCTGCCACTCTGCTTGCTTGTGTGCTTGCTCTCTCTCTCTCTCTCTCTCTGACAAATAAATAAATAAAATCTTAAAAAAAAAACAAAACACTACAATAACTGTATGACACTGCCAAAATGATAGATATTGAAAGACATACAGACAGGGCAATCTATGGAAATATACAAATTATGAGGATCAGCGTTGCAGTCCAACAGGGATCTGGCACTTATGCACCTTTTAGTCTTCAGAGCCTAGTTCATCGTAAGTGCTTAAACATTCAACAGGTGAGAGAAGCATATGTTTTATTCTGTAACTGGATGTTTTGGGCAACTGCATGAAAAGGAGATTTGGATGTTTTATGCAGAAAGAGGAGAGGTGAACTGAAAGGTAAGACAACAAAAGCTGATGGGCACAATGTCGCTGGGGTGGGGGGGCTTGGGTGCTGGCCTTGTGGGATGTCCCTACCTGACCTCCATAAGATGCTATTTTATTTTTATTTATTATTTTTTAAGATTTTATTTATTTATTTGACACAGAGAGAAAGAGAGAGAGAGAGAGAGCAAAAGCAGGGAAGTAGGAGAGGGAGAAGCAGACTCCCGGTTGAGCAGGGAGCCCGATGCCTGACGCCATCCCAGGAGAAGAGCCTGATGTGGGGCTGGATCCCAGGAGCCTGGGATTATGACCTCAGCTAAAGGCAAACTCTTAACCCACTGAGCCACGCAGGCGCCCTGAAGTTTTGCTCCCAGGACCCTGGGTTCATGACCTGAAGCTTCACCGACTGATGCTGTTTTAAAACAAAAGTGTTTAGCAAGTGGAGAGAGCATTCCTTGCATAGAGTTACTGTCGTGCATAATTTATTACAGTTTTTAAAAGTTCTGGCACAGGATAGTAATATGAAGGACATAGTTACATTTTATGGAATTATGGTAATTGGATCTTCTTTGTATGTATGTCCCCAAAACCTGTGAATAAACAAACAAGGGAACTCTTAGTCTGTTAGAAAGAATAAACCTTAGGGTGGCATTTGTATCCACACACTAAATGTGCTAATTATAAGTAGCTTTGTCACCTGTTTATTAAAGCATGTTTCCCAGGTGTCGGGGCAGGTGGTGGGTATTCCTCACTCTTCAAACTATGGTATTTCTGTGTGTGTAAATGTGTGAGCGTGAGAGAGACAGAGAAAGAGAGAGAAAAAGACAAAAAGAGAAAAATTGAACATACAGAGAAGTGCATGAAACATGCACATGTAATGTAATAAGTAAATATAAAGCAAACAGATGAAAAAACAGAACATCTTTAGAATTCCCTTCCCTATGTCCTCCTCCCCAAGTTCAACGTCATTCTTCTCTTTAGAAGTAAGCACTATCTTGACCTTTGTGTTAATTATTTACTTTACCTCTTTGTATACATCTCTAACCAGTATAGCTTGGTTTTCTTTGTTTTTGTGAACTTTATTTTTTTTTAAGATTTTATTTATTTATTTGACAGAGAGAGAGAGATCAAGTGGGCAGAGAGAGGGGGGAAGCAGGCTCCCCGCTGAGCAGATAGCCCAATGTGGGGCTCCATCCCAGGACCCTGAGATCATGACCTGAGCCGAAGGCAGAGGCTTTAACCCACTGAGCCACCCAGGCGCCCCTATAAAGATTCTTGTATACAGATCTGATGCATATATATGTGTTTTGCTTTCTCTCTCTCTCTCTCTTTTTTTTTTTTTTAAAGATTTTATTTATTTCTTTGACGGACAGAGATCACAAGTAGGCAGAGAGGCAGGTAGAGAGAGAGGAAGGGAAGCAGGCTCCCCACCGAGCAGAGAGCCTGATCCGGGGCTCGATCCCAGGACCCTGGGATCATGACCTGAGTGGAAAGCAGAGGCTTTAACCGACTGAGCCACCCAAGCGCCCTTCTCCCTCTCTTTTTTAAGGAGGCCCCACACCCAGCCTGGAGCCCAACTTGGGGCTCAGACTCACAACCTTGAGATCAAGACTTGAGCTGGGATCAGAATCAGATGCTCAACCAACTAAGCCAGCCAGGTGCCCCTGTATGTGTTTCTCTAGGGATATACCTCGGAATAGAATCACAAGGTCCTAAGGTATGGATATCCTGAGTTTTCCTAGATAAAGCCAAACTATGGTTACATCCATTTGTATTCCTGTTTGTCATTGCTGAGAATTCCTGATGCTCTACATTCTTGCCAACACTTGATATTATTAAACTTCAAAATTTTTGCCAATCTGGTAGTTGTATAAGTATCTCATTGTGGTTTGAATATTCATTTCATTGGTTACTAATGATGTTGAGCATCTTTCTATGTGTTTATGGGCAACATCAGTTTCTTTGAACATGTTTTATTCCATAGACCACCTTCTTTCCCACCTAATCAATTTGAATATTCCCAAATAAGACATTATTTACAAGATTATATTGTGGTTAAGTTTCTTTAAAAAAAAAAGATTGTTTATTTTAGAGAGAGACAAAACACACGTGTGCACAAGCAGCGGGTAGGAACAGAGGGAGAGGGACCAGCCGACTACTGGTTGAATGCAGAGCCCAACACTGGGGCTAGATCCCCTGGCCCTAACCAAGAGTCTGACGCTTAACCAACTGAGCCACCCAGGAACCCGCATAGCTAAATTTCTTTCTTTTTTTTTTTCTACTTTTTTTTAAAGTAGACTCCACACCGATGTAGGACTTGAACTCATGACCCCAAGATCAAGAGTCACATGGTCTCCCACCTGAGCCAGCCAGGCACCCCAATTTTAAAGATTTTATTTATTTATTTGACAGAGAGAGAGAGAGCGAGAGAAGGAACACAACCAGGGGCAGTGGGAGAGGGAGAAGCAGGCTTCCTGCTGAGCAGGGAGCCTGACATGGGGCTCGATCCCAGGACCCTGGGATAATAACCTGAGCGGAAGGCAGACGCCCAACAACTGAGCCACCCAGGAGCCCCAAGGCACCCCAGTTTTAAAGATTTTTGTTTATTTATTTGACAGAGAGAGAGATCACAAGCAGGCAGAGAGGTGGGCAGAGAGAAAGGGGGAAACAGGCTCCCCACTGAGCAGAGAGCCCAATGTGGGGCTCAATCCCAGGACCCTGAGATCACAACCTGAGCTGAAGACAGAGGCTCAACCCACTGAGCCACCCAGGTGCCCCAGGCACCCCAATTTTAGCTAAATTTCTTAAAATCAATTCACAGCCTCGAGGTCAACATCAGAGAACCAAGAAGAGAGAGGATGAATGAGGAGGGAGACGGGCTCATAAATAATAATTAGAAATAAAAATTGTATGGTTTCACTTATTTGTGGAGCATAACAAACAACATGGAGGACATAAGGAGATGGAGAGGAGAAGGGAGTTGAGGGAAATTGGAAGGGGAGATGAATCATGAGAGTAATAGACTCTGAAGAACAATCTGAGGGTTTTGAAGGGGTTGGGGGTGGAGGTTGGGGGAGCCAGGTGGTGGGTATTATGGAGGACACATATGGCACGGAGCACTGGGTGTGGTGCATAAACAATAAATTCTGTTACGCTGAAAAGAAATGAATAAAAAAAGTTTAAAAAATTAAAAAAAAAGAAATAAAAATTGTTTTCTTTTTAAATTTAATTTAAATTAATTAACATATAATGTGTTATTAGTTTCAGAGGTAGAGGTCAGTGATTCATCAGTTGCATATAACACCCAGTGCTCATTCCATCAATGCCCTCCTTAATGCCCGTCCCCTAGTTACCCTATCCCTCCACCCCCAATACCAGCAACACTCAGTTTGTTTCCTATATGTAAAAGTCTCTTATGGTTTGTCTCCCTCTCTGATTTCATCTTGCTCTATTTTTTTCCTTCCTTCTCCTACGATCCTCTGTTTGTTTTTTTAAATATTTTTTTTTAAGATTTTATTTATTTGACAGACAGAGATCACAAGTAGGCAGAGAGGCAGGCAGAGAGAGGAGGAAGCAGGCTCCTTGCTGAGCAGAGAGCCCGATGCGGGGCTCGATCCCAGGACCCCGGGATCATGACCTGAGCCGAAGGTAGAGGCTTTAACCCACTGAGCCACCCAGGCGCCCCACTCTGTTTTGTTTCTTAAATTCCACCTATGAGTGGGATCATATGATAATTGTCTTTTTCTGATTGACTTATTTCACTTAGCATTATACCCTCTGGTTCCATCCACGGTCCTTGCAAATGGCAAGATTTCATTTTTTGAAGGCTGAGTAATATTCCATTGTATATATACTACATCTTCTTTATCCATTCATCTTGATGGATATCTGGGTTCTTTCCACAATTTGGCTATTGTGGACATTGCTGCTACAAACATTGGGGCGTATGTACCCCTTTCGATCACTACATTTGTATTTTTAGGGTAAATACCCAGTAGTGCCGTTGCTGGGTTGTCGGGTAGTTCTGTTTTCAACTTTGAGGAATCTTCGTACTTTTTCCACAGTGGCTACACCAGCTTGCATTCCCACCAACAGTGTCGGAGGGTTCTCCTGTCTCTGTATCCTCTGTATCCTCATCAACATCTATCATTTCCTGATTTGTTCATTTTAGCCATTCATCTGACCCGTGTGACCATCTCATTGTGGTCTTGATTTGTACGGAAATAAAAATTTTAATGGAAAAGGGCTCTCATTCAGAGGGGTTGGAAGGGAGACGTAAAATTCTCTCCATATGAGAGGATACATGCAATCCATCCTTTTAAAGATGCCGTTTTCCATTGACAATAAAGTTGGCTGGGGAAAAAAAAGCAAATTAAAGGTGGTAAAAGGGAAATAGAACCTCATTTCATTATATAAGGAAGAATGTAAATGAAAACCCATTCTAGGAGTCTACCCCACAGTGTAAGCAAGAGGTACCCTCTGAGGGCCTCATTCATAGAAATGTGACATTTAGGCTTTCGTTCCTTTCCACTATAAGATGGAGATTCTCTACGTTCAATATCTTTTTAGCAACCATAGAACTTGCTCAGTGTGAGGCTTCTATCTGCAGTGAACATGGTAAAATTTAATCTGGTTGACGTTTCCTATTATTGAACTCGAGTGATGGTTGTTGAACTAAGGTGTTGTTATAATAACTAGCTGTAGGGGAAAGTAGTTATGGTAATCCAAGTTTCTGGTTTGGCTGAGCACTGCGAATTTTTTTTTTTTAAGATTTTATTTTTATTTATTTGACAGGCAGAGATCACAAGTAGGCAGAGAGGCAGGCAGAGAGGGAGAGTGGGGGAAGCAGGCTCCCCGCTGAGCAGGGAGCCCAATGTGGGGTTCAATCCCAGGACTCTGAGATCATGACCTGAGCTGAAGGCAGAGGCTTTAACCCACTGAGCCACCCAGGAGCCCCATCACTGGGAATTCTTAAAGATCACACCCCTGAATTCTTAAGAACTGTCTAGACAATATATTTTAGGAATTGTGGATTAGGGTTACCTAGTCACAGTCAAAGGGATGTTATTTATTTCAATCAGTTTAGCGGCAGAGTAGCTGAACCAACCAACCAACCAAACAAAAAACCCCAAAACAAAAAACAAACAAACAAACAAAAAACCCTACTGGTTTAATTCAGAAGAAAAGGAACATTCTCTTCATTAAGAAGTTCCGGCTTATATAATCCCTGATCTCCTTGAGGAAATAGGGGGTATTAAAATGTTGAAAACCTGTTCCTCTTGTCCCATATGTGAGTTGATTGGCGTAACGATGAAGGTTATGACAAGAATTCTCTCAGAGATGATTTACACGCTGGTAACTAATGCTTACACACATCCGGAAAATGGAGACCACGTTTTACAAAGAGATCAACTAAATCATATCAGATTACTGAGGAGCGAGAGGCCAAGAATAGGATTAGAGACGGGTGACTTAAAATCTTACTGACGTTTCCCTTCCAAAATTCAGTCCTGAATCCTCCGCCCTCCACAGACTTTCAGGGGGAGGACTCCCCAAATACATTTGCAGTCCGGGCCTCTTGTCTGAGTTTGAATCCCTACCTTTCACTTTCTGTTGAGTATCTCTAATTTCCAGAAACAACCCCCCTATCAGATCCCCCTTTGGACTTCCTCGTTTATTTCTCTACTTGAGTCTCTCTTAACTGCCTAAAATCTTGGACTCATACCAGACTCCTCCTTCTGGTCTAGTCACTGTGCCCTTCGTAATCTAATCAGCAGCAAATTCTTGCTAGATCATTTCTTTTCATCCACCCCCTTGCCGTGTTTCTAATGCAGACCTTTATCTCTCTCATACCTATACTATCACACCGGCCTCCTAACCCCATGGCTCCAGCCAGTCCTGGGCTCTTTCCCACCAGATTCATTTTGGAGCCTTGCATGTTTATTTCTTTGGACAAGCAGGCCTTGCCCTGCAGGACCATTCTGGGGTCATTTCGGCGCTCCTTTCTACCTCATCCCATTTCTTTTTTTTAGTAGAATTTTTTTTTAAAGATTTTATTTATTTATTTGACAGAGAGAGAGAGAGAGATCACAAGTAGGCGGAGAGGCAGGCAGAGAGAGGGGGGAAGCAGGCTCCCTGCTGAGCAGAGAGCCCGATGCAGGGCTTGATCCCCAGGACCCTGGGATCATGACCTGAGCTGAAGGCAGAGACTTTTTTTTTTTTTAAAAGATTTTATTTATTTATTTGACAGGCAGAGATCACAAGCAGGCAGAGAGAGAGAAGTGGAAGCAGGCTCCCTGCTGAGCAGAGAGCCCGATGCGGGGCTCGATCCCAGGACTCTGGGATCACGACCCGAGCTGAAAGCAGAGGCTCTAACCCACTGAGCCACCCAGGCGCCCCTTCATCCCATTTCTTTGATGATAATTTTCCTCATGTGTACTTCTTTGATGGGACGACCTCTCTCCCCCACCCAGACAGCCCCGCCCCCATTCTCTCTAAAAACTCCCTTACTTTACTGAGAACTCAGAAAGTTCTTCCTCTAACATTAAGGAAGTACACAGGGTACTGTGTCATTCTGCACCTTGCTTTTTTCACGTAATGTATCCTTGACTTCTTGTTTTTGTTGTTGTTGTTTTTTAAATCAGCACATATATGTTTTCTAATGCTCTTTATTTATTTATAGGTAGGCTCCATGCTCATGCATGGGACTTGAACTCATGACTCTAAGACTGAGAGTCCACGCTGCACCTCCTGAGTCAGCCTTTTAAATGCCTGCTGAGTATGGGTATTTGGTAACTCATTTAATCAGTCCCCTAATCATGGACACTGGTGGTTTCCCCAGTTTCGTTATCGTCAAACATGCTGCAATGAACATCTTTGATTATCTTGAGCCGAAAAGCTTCGAAGGTAAAATTGCAGCACTGGGATTGCTGGAATAAAAGCATATATATTTTCTTTTTTTTAAAGAAAGCATTCTTTTTTTTTTTTTTTTTTTTTTAAGATTTTACTTATTTGACAGTGTGAGACACAGCAAGAGTGGGAACACAAGCAGGGAGAGTGGGAGAGGGAGAAGCAGGCTCCCCGTTGAGCAGAGAGCCTGATGCAGGGCTCAATCCCAGAACCCTGGGATCATGACCTGAGCCGAAGGCTTAACAATGGAGCCACATAGGTGCCCCACATATATATTTTCAATTTGGGTTGACATAAGTAACTATCTTTTGAAATAATTTTCACCCTCTATACTTCCATTTTACATATCACTAATTTACCTGCCCCCCCCCCGCCCCCGCAATATTCGGACATTGAGAGTGGGGGTTTTGCTTAAAGCCGTTTCATCCCCTTAGACTATTAGTACCAGAAAGAATGTAAAGCCGGGAGAAAAGGGAAATGAATTCCAGAGAACAGACCCTTCAGTGGCTAGGGCAGGGCTCCTTCAGCTGGGGAAATCAGCCATCCAGGACAGCAGACCACACCATCTTTCTTTACTAATAATCAACTAGAGCTAAATGAAATCTAAATGTATCCATTTATCAAATAGGGATAATCTTTATACTTCTATTATTTTTATGGATGTGAATATCAATCAGATAAAATTTCATTGTCTTAACCACTGGGAATTCTCTGGAAAGATGGTGCTGCGTAAGTGCGTGAACTCAGAACAGCAGAATTGAAACCCGATCAAGACACAGAATCTGTAAAGCAGTGACTTGCTTGTCATCTTAACGGCTTTTGTGTGGCCAAATGTTTCCTGTGCCAACCAGTGGGAGAGAAGAAGTGAGCTTGTCTCTTCATGGCTTTAGAGTTTTGTTAATCTGTTCACCATCCCTTTTTGAAGCTCCAGGATTTATGGAACAATAAATGCCATTTACCACTGTTTGTGCTATGTTGGACCCCCACATCGATGTTAGGAGTTTGGGTAAAAAATATTTATCTGAAAGCTTATCAATTTTGAAATTGTACCAAGAAGTATTTTGCAGTAATTCAACCCAGTGAAACAAATTAAATTATGGCAACAGCAAAGTTAGTGTTTGCTTGTTTGTTTGTTTGTTTTAGTAGTAGGACGCAGACATTTTCATATGTTTCAATGGGTGGGTGTGGAGCCTGGAAGGAGGGCTGAGACCAGGGTGGTCTGGCTGCATTGCTGAATGATGGAGGTTTTGTTTTGTTTTTAAATTTTATTTATTTATTTATTTGAAAGAGAGAGAGGGAGTGAGAGAGAGAGGGAGCACAAGCTGGTTAAGTGGCAGAGAGAGAGGGAGAGGGACAAGCAGACTCCCCACTGAGCAGGGCTGGATCCCAGGACCTTGGGATCATGATCTGAACCCAAGGTAGTGGCTTAACCAACTGAGCCCCCCAGGCGTCCCTGAACAATGTTATTAGTTCACTGTGATATAAATTTTGGCCATGCAAGCGAGCCAGTTTAGAGCAGTCCAAAACAAAGCACCTTCACCTTCTCACCTTACTGGTGTGAGAGATTAGTTTTTTTTACAGCATTCAGTAGTCCAACCTTAAGATTACCCACTAAGGGGGGCGCCTGGGTGGCTCAGTGGGTTAGGCCGCTGCCTTCGGCTCAGGTCATGATCTCAGGGTCCTGGGATCGAGCCCCGCATTGGGCTATCCGCTCAGCGGGGAGCCTGCTTCCCTCTGTCTCTGCCTGCCTCTCTGTCTACTGTGATCTCTCTCTGTCAAATGGATAAATAAAATCTTAAAAAAAAAAAAAAAGATTACCCACTAGGATGTCATATGTCACATCTCCCTGGGAACTGGAAAAGGTTGCCTTGTGTGATTACCTCTTGATAAATGGAGTGGGGCAGAACAAGGGACCAGGAGATGGAGAATGCTCTTTGCTAAGGGCAAGCTTAGCTGGGGGGGAGGGGAGTCGAAGACCCAGAAGGACAAAGTAAGTGAATTTCTTGGGTGACTCCCTTCCCCACTTCCTGCTCCCTCTGGTTTGCTCCTCCGGAGGACTGAACTCCCCAGAGTTTCTGGTTGAAGTTTCTGCCTCGGAGCAGACTACTCCAAGCGCAAATACAACTTCTAAGACTCTTACCCAAGAAGGCAAATCCAGTCCCTGCTGTGAAGCTGTTCCAAGCCAAGCCCTCCCCACTCTAGCTTTGAGATTGACCACAGATGCCCTGATGGCCTGGGTATCAAAACACTCCGCATCCCTCCTGGGCAGCAGCTGCTCAAACCCCCCCCCTGGGCAGCAGCTATCCAAAACCCCCCTGGGCCGCACCCTGGTGAATCCCAACTCACTTGCCTCCCCTGCAGGTCTGTAAATCCAGGCAGAGAATCGACTTTGTTCCAAACCCTCTGAAAGCCCCTGTCCAACGCTGTGTCCTGCACAAGGTGGGGAAGTCATTACGCATTAGCCGACAAAATTAAGCAAATTCACACCAAAAGGTGAATGACTGAGCTGGGGACCTTCTGCCAGCATTTTACATTAAAAGAAGCTGTTAGTAACCCAGAAGAATATGAATGGGGGACGGTGTAGACCAGGCTGGAGAGGGGTTTTGGGACTGGGAGGCGCCCTCCCAGACAAGGGGCTGGAGGCACTGAATGGTCTGTGTCCAGCACTGCCAGTCCTACTGCTCAGGGCACTGTCCTAGCCTGAGCCCAACGTCCAGCCCCTCCTCAGTGCCCACCAGGAAGCACTTGGGGATGAATAAAGAAATGCTTGTGGGCTAAGGGAAGATCCACATTCCATTTAAGACGCAGTCCAGGTTCTAGGAAAGCCTGGACTTCTGGGCCGCAGGGGGTTCCTCCAGCGTGGTCCCCCACACCTTCTTGGCCACATTAGGGTTCGGGGTAGGGGAACTTCCCGCGGCGGGCGCGGGGCGGAAGGGACTGGCTTCAGGATTAGTCCACGTCCAGCTGTCCTAAACCCCTAAAACGGAGGCCATTGGCAGGAGGTCCCCGGTGGCTGGCCTGGGCCCCCCGGGGGGAGCGGCCAGACCGGGCGGGAGGCTCGGGTGCCTTCTAGTCCGTGGCCCGCGTGGCGGGCCGAGCTAGGGTGGAGGGGAACAGTAGCTGCCCAGGGTCAGGCTGGAGTTTCCCCCGCAGGCGACTGCGGCAGGCGTGTCTAGGCGCTCTGGGACCGCTGGACCCGCCTTCGCTTTCCGCCGCGAGGCCCGTGGCCTCTGGGCTGAGGTCATGAAGGGCCGGGCGCTCTGCAGAGGCCCCGGGGGCGACACCGCCCCGGACACGCCACGGACACACTTCTAAGCGCTTTCCGTGCTTTTCACACTTTCCCACCACTCCGAACCGCCCTCGGGTTCCCAAGTAGCCCAGGGCGCGGCTTGGGGGAGCCTTTGTGCCCTCGCTGTTTGCTGGGACTTTTTCTTCCGAAGAGAGCTTCCCCCACCCCTTTCCTCTCGAAAGTCTTGTGGTTTCCCTAGAAGTCGGCAAGAAGTTGGGAAGGTTGCGGAGCGCTCTCTAGCTCCTTCCCGTCCCGAAACTCTAAAAACCCGAGGCGTTCGGCCGCTGGGAGCTATTTGGGGTCAAGGGGAGGGAGCCAACCGTGCATTCCTTCGCCCTCCTCCCACCCACCTGGTCCTCCAGCTCCCCTCCTCCGCCCCCGCCCCGGGCCGGGGCTCCCGCTCGGCTCTGCGCCCCAGCTCGGGCAGCGGGCCCCGGGAGCTGCAGGGTTAAGCCCTGGAATGTGGCGGCGAGGAATGTGCATGCAGATGAGCCCAGCGAGGGGAGGGGCGGGCGGGGGCGGGCCCGGGGCGGGGCGCATGCTAATCACACGCAAATGAGGAGGCCCGTCGCCGCCGCGGCCGCCGCTCCGCCGAGCTTCCCGGATCCGAGCCCAGACGGCGGCGGCTCGGGCAGCCTGGGCGCCGCGACCCTCGGCGGCCACAGGGGGACGGGGAGGAGGAGGAGGAAGAGGCGGAGGCTGCGGCTGCAGCCGTGTGGAGGAGGAGGAGGTGGAGGAGGGTTCGCTCGCCAGCTCCGACGCAGACATGGTGGACTGATCCCCGGCGGGGCCGAGAGCAGGGTTTCCTGAGGCGCCTCCCCGCGCGTGGCCCCGCCGCGCCCCGCGCCCCGCGGCCCCTCGCCGGCGCCCGCGTCGGGTGCGGCGGCCGGGCCGGGCAGTCGCGTTCCCGCCGCGTCCCGCGCCCGGTCCCTATGGAGGCGCCGCTCGCCGGCGAGGCCGCCGACCATGCCTAGGAGGGCCGGGAGCGGGCAGCTGCCGCTACCCCGGGGCTGGGAGGAGGCCAGGGACTACGACGGCAAGGTCTTCTACATCGACCACAACACCAGGAGGACCAGCTGGATCGACCCCCGGGACAGGTGGGCGGCCGGGCCGCGGGTGGGCGCGGGGACCCGCCTCAGAAGCGCGGCGGCGGCTGTTGTCCGGGAGATTCGGCCGATCGGCTGCGCCCGCGGCGCGGGGGGCGTGGGGCGTGGGGCGTGGGGCGTGGGGCGTCGCCGACCCCGGGGTGCCGGGAGGGGTCTCGGGAAGGAGGTTCGGGACCTTCGGCCGGTGAGGAGCCTCGGAGGGGGTCGGTTGGAGCCGCCCCTTCCAGGGCCTCTGCCCGCTCCCTTCCCGACGCCCCCTGGGACCTTCAGACACTCCCGGCCAGGAGGGAAGGGTGGAATGGGCGCCCCGGGCTGGCACTTCGTGCCCGGTTGACGGACCCCGAGGAGCCACCTGAGCCCTGCAGCGAGCTTGTCTCCACCTGAAGTGGGCCAAACTGGAGCTGGCGGGTTGCTTCGGCCTTTGGGAGGCGGGGACGGGCCGGGAGCCTCCCGGAGAAGGCCTAAGTGTAGGGTGGGGAACCAGCCGACCCCGGCCACCTGTGGCATCTCTCTCTCTCTCTCTGACCGTCCTTGGCTGCCAGCCTTGCCTGCAAGTTCTTGACGGGGCGCGCCCCGGGTCAGGCGGGAGGACCCGGGCATGGAGGGGGGTTCCAGGCACCCTTCCTCGCTGGGCCTTAGCTGTGGATGTTATTAGATTTGCCCCTCAGGGTTTAGAAACACTTTTCTTGGGCGGGATGTGGGGGGAAGGTTTGGTTTATTGCTTACTGTAAGTCTTCACCTGAAAACTTGAACTGAGTCCTAGATCTTGAAAAGGCAAATTCTGTTTTGAAGAAAGAAGTGCAGTGAACATGGAAACAGATATGAGCTTAGTATGGTTTCTTGGAGTTTTCAACACACACTTTCTAGTCCTGCTCGGAGATCAAGTCATCATTTAAGAAGTTGAAGAGCTGAATTTTCCTGAATGTTCACAAATGTTGGTCCTCTATCCCATCGATCTTGTTACCCTTAAAAGGAAAACTTCTGAAGGTTGGACTTATTGTAAGAATAATAGGAGATATTTCTCATTGTAAATTTGTAAAGCAGCCGTTAAGGAGGTGTTCCTAATTGTAAATTAGGGGTTTATAACTTTTTAGGTGTTTCTATTACTCCTTTTCTTAATTTGAAGTTGAAATAGTTTTGTACTTTGTGTTCTCAGTTAATTTTTATCTTAAGAATATTGTTTTTTGAAAGCTATTAAAGAGCAATTTTAAGAAAGTCATAAATGACATTATAAATTTATGGAACAGTCCTTATTAAATTATCCATGAAGGTATCAGTTTAGGTTTCCTTTTTGAAATGAGAAAAGGCACCGGTGCTGAGGTTCTCTCTCGCCACAGCCTGGCTGCCTGTTGCTGGCCTGGTGAAAGTTATCACAAGCATCGCACCTTCACAGTTTCTCCAGACACATTACTTGTTGTCATAAACTTAACGCTCCGGGTCAGTTATTTGACTTATGCCCTTGCACTTGAAACTGTTTAACAGATACTAAATGTCAGTGATGATGGTGTGCACCCAGCAGTGACTTCTAAGGCACCTGTATAAATATTTGACTTTTACAGTTATGTGGTAATTCTGCTCTCTCATAGTTGGAGTTTCAGGTTCTTGAAATTCTGGTGAATTCTTGAAATTTTTAGGCGTTTCACATTCTCTTCATTTTGTATGTTCAATTATATCGTCTCATTTGTATTTACCAACAAGGATTATAAGAATATGTAATGCCTGGGTAAAGCAAATAGAAAGTGAGATATGACTTGGCTTGTCCATATCACTACTAATTAAACAAGTTAAGCATGACTTTTATTTTAAACTGTTAATGGATTAACAATTATCATGAACTCTGTTTTCAGGAAACTGGGTAACCAATTCATTTGATTTGGAGAAACAGATTTGACTAAGATGACTTGTTACTATTTCAGTTTTCTTTTGAAGCAGTTAGATCTTTAAGTATTTGGACATAGAAATTCGATTATACACGTTTCTGGTTCTCACTATGAGCTTTAAAAAATTCTGTGAGATCCAGGGTCATTGCTGACATTCTTAGTTTAAATTTGATTGTGTTTTCTTCCAGGACAGTAAAGTGACTTTAAGTCTTGCTAAATTATGTGAGAGGATATTTGGAGCAATTATGAACTCTAGTCAATTTTGTTAGACACTTACCAACCACATGGAAAAAGAGTATGTTACACAGGCCAATTGGAGTGTGCCCATTCTTCTACAGGATCAGGTTACAAATCCTGGAAGAAAAGTGTCTTGATAAACTTGATATAAGTACTGAATGCAGTACTTTTGAACTTTTAACATCAATTAATTAAAATAGTCATGATGATTTCCCAGTTATATTTATGTTAAGAAAAATTCTGGAAGTCTATCAGAATTGGTGGAGTATTTCTGACTGTATATATATATATATACACGCAGATTTAGTGGCAGGGTAGGGGTAGACTGGAGGCTTTTACGAGAACCTAATTTTGTTCGGTAAGTAGTGGTTTTAGAATACCGTAGTGTTAACCTACTTCTAAGCTCTTGGAGGTAGATGAAATAATGCATACTTTGTTGGGACGTGATTAAAGCTTTTCTCACCCCACCACTTATTAACAGAGAGTAAGCTTGGCTGAGTTTTTGAGTCCCTCTAAACCTTCATTTTCAACTCTGAGATAAAGCTAATACCACGTACTTCATAGGGATGGTTAGGGGTCCACAATGAAAGCCCAGCCAGATAGTAGTGGTGATGGTGTCATTCCACTGCAGGAACTGAGAGGTAGTTCTGGTGACCCCTGGAAGTGGTGGACGTACTGGGTCCTATTTATGTGGTGTTTACCGTGTGGCAGTCATTGGGCTAAGCTTCTTACCCGTAATCTCATTCTCTTCTCTCATTAGTCCTCTGAGTTGGTGCTATAATTATCTTCCACTTACAGATGAGGAAATGGAGTCACAGAGACATTGCCATTGCTGTTAAAAGTGGGCCAAGATTTGAAGTCAGGTAGTTTGACTCCAGAGCCTGTGTCCTGTGTCATTCCTGTAGACTGCTGGAACACCTGGACATGCTCGGGGGTATTTGGATGGAGTAGAACCTCTTTGCCTGGTGTTGATTTTTCAAGCTGATTGACTGGTCTTTATTGGTCTTCAAAGGTTCCTGTTAACTTTTTGTGATTCTTAGATCCTGGAGTTAGCCACAGGTAGGGTCTGGTTCTTGCATGCCTCGGGAGTAGGGATGGAGGCCCACCATGTTGACCCCACAGAACAACAGCGTAGGGCCAGGTAGAACTTGGAAATCCAGTGTACTCTTGGGCATATTGGAAATTTTCTTTGGGGAAGAGTTAAGGGCTCTGTCATGTTCTTGAATAATTACAATTTTACTATGATGGGCTCGACTTTGCCCTCCTCCTCCCCTCTTACCAGTTCTGAGGACATCTCCCCGTCTATGATTCCTTGCCTCACATTCCCCTCCCCTGGGTGGGTTAACTGTTATTTTGGAGGCCCGCTCCTTCCCTCACCTCTTACTTTGCCCACCATGGACAACCTTTGACCACACCAGCTGGCGTTTATGGTGGCCCATAGATCATGGCCAAATGGTGTGGTGCTTAAAAAACACCCCCTCCATTCAACATAGGAGAAAAAGGTGGGATTGGATTCATTGCCTCAGGAATAAGGGGCTAAGGTGAGCAGGCCTCAGAGCCTGGGTGAGTAGTTGTACAAATTCTCAGTAGAATTTTGCTCATTTTCTGTCCTTGGATTGAATGTTATCCTGAGATACAATAATTTTGTCTAGGTGAATGTAAAAGATTTACCACCACACAAAAACTTGCCAATAGACCTAATCTTTGGTTTATGGCTAGCATTAGATATTGAGTGACCCATGTGCTTTCTGATTGGAGGGCAGAAGTTCTGGGGGTGGGGTGGGGACAGTGACAGGAGGAAGAGGATGTTAGTTGGCTATCCTTGATGGCTGAGCTAACTCTTGGCTCTTTTTATGGCACGTGATTAGGATCTGAGGATCTCTGTATTGTCTTTCCTTCAAAGTCAAAGCAAGTAATTTTGCTAAACCTACTGCTAGAGTGTAAATTCCTCAAGAGACCTAATTGCTTATTACTACTTTCTGCGTCCTTTGTAGATGTTAAGTGAATGTCAGTTAGGTCCATTAATGAAGAAAGTTGTTAAATTAATGAAAGAATGCTAGTTGAGCTACTCTCTTCTAGTTCCTTATTGTTAAGGCTTTCAAAAAATATGCCCATAACCACCACCAACCAGAGACAATTGATTTTCCAGTTAAATTAAAAATAATGAGAGAATTAAGCTGCTACATTTTGACTAATAGTATAAAGATGGGAATTATATGAGAGCAAAGAAAACAAAATCAGCCCTTATAGTCTTAATCACAACTGTCATTGTCATAGTTTGCCGGAAATCCTTTCCTCTCCTGCCGGCTGAGTTTGGGTGCCAAGTGGTTAGTTACTGTGAATTATTTGAGTGATTACGGTTTTTGAGGTGTAGAGAGGTTGTTAAAGAAAGGTTTTTTTTGTTTTGTTTTGTTTTTTAAATCCAGTCTGGGAAGCACTAATTTAAACTCAACTGTGCTGTCTTCCAAAAAATTCCCAAAGAAGTATTTCATGTTTTCAACACAGTTTGCTATAGTGTTTGCAGGAGGGAGCAATGGTTGCTTAGTATATGACTGAGATTTCTTCCATGACTTTAATAGTCTTTAGTTAGCAGTGTAATTTGTTGGAAGACTTAGGGCACCACTTGCTTTTTCAGGAAAGACTATTATTTATAAATAAGTAAAAAAAAATTTTTTTAAAGATTTTATTTATTTTTGTGACAGAGAGAGATCACAAATAGGCAGAGAGGTAGGCAGAGAGAGAGAGGGGGAAGCAGACTCCCCGCCGAGCAGAGAGCCCAATGCGGGGCTTGATCCCAGGACCCTGAGATCATGACCTGAGCCGAAGGCAGAGGCTCAACCCACTGAGCCACCTAGGCCCCCCCCCCCCCGTTTTTTTATAGCTGCAAATCACTGAATTATGAGTTACCTAGTCAACGCTTATGGCTGTGGCCTTGCAGCAAGCTAGTATTTAAGTCTCCTGTAGGGAAGCCCAGGTGCGCTGGGAAGTGCCTGAGGAAATCTGACCTGCATGCCTGTGAGACTGGGCCTTGTAAATGGCTCTGGCTTGCTTTTCTTGAGGAAATGGGAGAAAGATGCTTCCATGAAAGAGGGGCGTGGCCAGCTTCCTTTTGCTGCTGTGGGAGTTCTTGAAGTGATAGGAAACTGGGCCTGAGTCTGCGTAGGCTGTCAAGTTCAAGGCTATGAACTTGATTAAAATTGGTTGACCTGATTTTTTGGTAGAATTCTGGACTAATTTTTTCGTTTCTGAAGCTCCTGTTACTGGAAAAATAATCACGGACATACAGAGACTAGGAAAGGGGTTTTTAAAGACGTGGTGTGCACGTAAGTTACGGATTAAAAATGATTTACCAGATATACAGGTCCACTCTCTCCAGTGGCTTTTTTCCCAGTTATTATTTGATTTTTGATTGAGATAAAAGAAGGCACCAAAAATTCACCGTTTGAACCATTTTGAAGTACTATTCAGTGGTTCTTAGTATATTCACAATGTCATGCAGCCATAACCTGAACATAACCTGAACGAAACATGCCTGAACATTTTTGTCACCTCCAAAACAAACACTGTGCCCACTAAGAGTTCCCCTTCTGTTCCTTCCCTACCCGTGCTGCCTTTGGCAACCACTAATCTACTTTCTGTCTTCATGGTTGTCCCATTTCTGGACACTTCCTGTAAATGGAATCATACAGTCTGTGTCCTTTGTGTCTGGCTTCTTTCACTTAGCACAATGTTTTCAAATTTCATCCATGTTGTAGCAGGTGACAGAACTTGGTTCCTTTTTATGACTGAATAATATTCTGTTGTATGGATATACTATATACACTTTGTTTCTCCATCGGTTGATGGATGTTTGGGTTGCTTCCCCCTTTTGGCTGTTAGGAATAATGCTGCCATGAGCATTCATGCATAATTTTTGTATGATTGTATTCTCTTGGGTAGATCCCTGGAAGTGGAACTGCTATGTCACATGGGACTTCTATGTTTAACTTTCTGAGGCTCAGCCCAGCCATTTTCCATTCCCACTGGGAGTGTCCAAAGGTTCTAGTTTCTCCACATCCTCACCAGCAGTTGTTGCTTTCCATTTGTTTTGTTTTGTTTTGTTTTAAGCATTTCTTCTGGCCACGAGGTGGTATTTGACTATGGTTTGGATTTGCCTCTCTGTGTTTTGCTAGCCTTACTGTGACCCAAACTTGTGCCTTTATTCTAGCCTCTTAGCTCTAGCTCTTCCCGCTCTCCCCACGTTTTTTGGGTCCTCCGGCTTAGTACCCGACCAGGAAAAAGTTAGCTGAGAGACATCAGTTCTGTTTAGTCTTACATCCCTCCTCCTTTTCTCACCGCTTTGAATCAATGTAACACCCAAGCGGAGGATATAGGCTCTTCCCCAGTGTTTACTGTGCCAGCCAGCCAAGTGCCGGGCTCTGGGAGGCCCCAGGAGGAACAGGATTCCGTCCCAGCCCAGGTTGGTTACAGTTTGGTTTGCATAATCGCCATTTAAAAAGTGAAAGAAAATTTGGGTAGTGTCTATTACATTTTCCTTAGATACCCCTTTAATTCAGCCTAAGGGTGAGGAGCAGTCAGAGGAATTAAAAGCAGGAGACAGTGCCAAAAACATACTCATTCTTGTCTTCATCCCAAATGATGTATTTTAGGCCTAGATGTAAATTATGGAAATAATGAATTATAATATATGTGTATAGGTACATAACCAGCTTATTAAACATGATTTGATGTTTTAACGCTTTTAGTTTGGTAATATATGGTAAGGATCAAGATCATTTTTATTAATTGTTAAAAAAAAAACAGTTGGAGGAAAGCGGGCAAACACTGCCTTGGCCAGGTGACCAAGGTGAATAACGTGGTAATAACTCGTGTTGATGTCTGCTTGGTGCGAGGTGATGGCAGCGACACTGTCTTTGTGGTCTTCCAGCCCCCAAACTATCATAACCCCAGTCTAATCATGAGAAGAACATTCACCCACTAGATCTTGGTAGAGGGACATTCTGCAAAATATCTGACCTGTACTCTTTAAAACTGTCGTGATTCTCAGAAACAAGGAAAGTCTGAGAAACAGTCATGGCCAGGAGGAGGCCAGGGAGACACGAGGACTAAGTGTCGTGTGGTATCCTGGATAGGATCCTGGGACAGAAGAAGGACATTAGGTACAAACTAAGGAAATCTGACAAAAGTATGGATTGTAGTTAATCATAATACATCGTTCCCGGTTCATTCATTTCAATAAACATATCCTGATAGAGGAAACTGAGTGCGGGCCGTATGGAAACTTTGTGCTAAGTACATTTTTTCTGTAAATCTAAAACTGTTCCCCAGAAATAGTTGATTTGAAGAAGGTTACCAAAAAACACACAAAACAGTTGGAAGTGTTTTTCTTTAGTCAAAATGTGACTGCACTGTGTAATTATGGTTTTTTTGGTATACTTGAAAAGCAAGGGTGGGCGAACTATGGCCCAGGGGCCAGATCCCAGCCTGCAGCCTTGTTTTTGTACAACCCTCCAGCTAAGAATGGCTTTTACATCATTAAAGGGTTGTAAGCAAACAAACAAAAGACAAAGAGGAATATGTGACAGAGAGTGTATGTAGCCCACAAAGCTTAAAATATTTACTCCGACCCTTTACCAAAAAATTTTGCCAGCCTCTGATAGAAAGTGAGATGATAGTCTTTAACAATATTTTATATAAACATTTAGAAGAAATAGTGATCTTATATGATAAAATGGTATGTTTATCAGTCATCATGGATCATTTTTTTCACAAATAACCTTGGGCTCTAGACATCATGTAGTATAATGATGGGTCCGACACTGATGCTGAGTTCAAGGGGTTGCCTTGCTTAACTTACTGCTTTTAATGAAATGCAGCATGCCACAGAAAGGTTTTCAAACCCATGCTTCTCTGAGATAGCTGGAATCGGATGGGGGACCTGAGAAAACCAGGGAAATATGAAGGTCTGGACCAGTTTACTATTGGAGGTCTGAATATAGTAATCGATTTTGATGGTTGGAAACACCGATTTTCCTATGACAGATCGATGGTGTTTATAAAATCACAAAGTTGGTGATGGTGATCAAGTAGAAAATGAGTCTATGTATTATCTTTTTACAGCCGGTGCCTGTCACAGCCAAGAGTGTCCCAAAGATGCTGTGAAAGGCAAAGATTGTTTTACTCTGTGAATAATTTTTCCTGTATTGTTTGCCCTGATGCCAGGAGAGAGATCATAGTTGTGGGGCACCTGGATGGCTCAGTCCCTTGAGTATTGGATTCTTGGTTTCGGCTTGGATCGTGGCCTTGGGGTCCTGGGATGGAGGCCTGGGTCAGCTCAGCAGGGAGTTGGCTTGAGGTTCTCTCTCTCCCTCTGTCCCTCCCCTTGTACTCTCTCTTTCTCTCAAAGTAAATGGATACAACTTTTAAAAAATGAAAACAAAAAGGAAAGAACTCTTGGTTCTGAGAGGCCAGTGGCAAGCAGCACTGAAAACGGAGCCCGCAGGAAGTGGGACTTGGCGGGGTAAAAGAGCTCATTTTTGGGGACCCTGCTTTCATTCCTGTGACTCTGGAGGTGTCGAGGTGGTCCTGACAGAGAATTGGACCAGAGGTGTACATTTAACTTACGTTGGTCTCCGTGGCAGCAGGGGTAGGGAATGGAAAGTAATGTAGACATTACCTTGATTATGAAAATAGCCACTGACTTTTAGCTAAAGAGTGTCCCTGGTATTCCCGTAAAAAGGAGTGTGTTGGGACTGGGTGGGCAGAGAGGCTTTCCTTTGGTGCAACTGGTGCTGCTTCTGCATGTGCTGCTTTTCCAGCGTGGCTGTGGCCATCGTGGTCACCAACTCTGACCCCGAGTATGAGTGCCGACAGGGATAGAAAATATTGACGGACAGCGATCTGTGTGCTCTGCAGTCCTGATTAAGATTCTGTCTTGGTGCTAGACTATGGAATGTGTTGTGCACTTTACTGACATTGGTCCGTTTTATGAGAAGGTAATTTTATTAAGGGGCGCTGATACTCAGTCAAGTTCAAAGCACGGGAGACATAGCTTTTACTGCGAAAGACGGCAAGAGCACACTGTTTCACACAGCACAAATCCTTATTCTCCAGTTTTCCTTAGTGTTACGGTTTTTCTTAGAGATACATTTAAATGCCAATCTTTTTTTTTCCTTTGAAATTGTGACAGTGAATGGATGTGTGGAATCCATATGGTACACGATATCCCTGGTTTTGTCCGCTTCCAGATCTTAGGTGTGTTCATTCCTGGCTGGTCGGTAGTTCTGTCCACACTATGTGTTCTTGCCCTTGTCGCTGATTGTCTGGGTGTTTGAACTTGGTAGAGGTGTACTTTCTCCCCTCATTCCTCCCTTCCCCCCTTTCTGCTAAGTGGCGCAGCTCATGACATTTCTCTTAGGACCACGTAACTATAAACTGGTATTTAACTTGGCTGAACATGAATGCCCTGGTTTGCTGTTGCAGATGCAAAGGCTATAGGCTGACTCGGTTGTCTAATACCGCTTTCAGCTTCCCCCCGAAAGGTATGCCTTTAGATGTATATAGATGCATTCTTGAGAGATTTCCTAATGTCTCATATGTAGGAGCATCTGTGTGTCTGCATCGCTAATGTTCTCATAAAATTGATTTCAAGTCTGTTAAGGAGGGAGACCTGCTTTGCATGTGCACCATTCCTCTGTGCTGTCTGCTTGGACTGCCTGTCCCCACGGGGCACTTGAGAACACTGCAGACCCCCACACCCATATAAATGAAATGTAAGTACTTGAAGAACCTTTGGCTTCTTCCAGCAGCCTCCATAATCTCTCCCCAGCCTACTCTTAACTGACTTGACCACCCCCCCCACCCAGTCACTCACTCATTTACTTGTTCAACTCTTCATTGAAGTTTTATTGACAATACTGTCTGCCTAACTTACATCGTGGGGGGCTTGGCATTGAACGGAATGGGCAAGGTCCCTACTTCCATGGATTTTATGTTCTCGTTTAGGGATGACAAATTATAAAGGCAGTAGCGAGTGTGTTTGGATGAAAATAAACAAGATGACATAATAAAGAACGTTGGTGGGAGCTAGTTTGGGTGCGGCGGTAAGGAAAGGCCTTTCTGAGGAGCTGACTTTTAACTGAGCCGTCAGGGTAAGGAAGAGCCATCTGCATGGAGGCGGGGACGGTCCATTCAGAGGAAAAGGCTAGGCAGAACCCTAGTCCTGCTCTGTCTGGTGGTGATAGTGGCTAGGAGTAAGTGGCTATTTAAATTAATCAAAAATAAATAAAGTTAAAAATCTCCTTTCTCAATCTTGTTAGCCACCAGCTAAGAGTTCAGGAGCCACACGTGCAGGTATAGAACACTTCCATCAGTGCTGAAAGTTCTCCCAGACCCCACTGTCCTAAAGTGTTAAAGAGGTTGGGAATGTTCAAGGAGCTGAAAGGCAGCCCGAGTGACCACAGTGTAGAGATGCAGTGGGACGAAGGTCTTAGGAGATGAGGCAGAGACATGGAAAGGGTCTGACCAGGTATACCTTGTAGACCATCAACCTTTAAGGCATTTGGGAGCCCCTGGACAAGTTTTAAGTTGAATGGAGGAATGGAGGTGTATGTGCTCGTTTGTGTGTGTGCTCCTGCTATCTTTCCACAAAGGGAACATTTCTTTGTAAGACCTTATCCAATTTAACAAGCCATCACTACTCTGTGGAGGAGTGTTAGAAGTCATGGCGATGAGATAATCTAGGTGAGAAACCATTTGATCTTGAACTAGAGTGATGGGTTTGGCAATGGAGAGCAGTGAATGGATTGGGATTTTTTTAGGTAAAAGGGAAAGAACTTACTCGTGCTTTGGCTGTGTGAGGCATGAGGAAAAGAGGAGTGAAGGATTTACTGATACACAGATGGGGAAGGACTGAGGGAGGACTATGGTTGGTCGGTAGGTGGTTGGATGAGTAATCTAGAGTTGAGGTCTAAGATGCCTGTTACAACGTACACGTGGAGATACCCAACAGGTGGCCAGATGTAGAGTCTGGAGTTTGGAAGAGAGCTCAGAGCTCGAGATAGTAAATTTGGGTGTATGTAGATAGTATGTTTAAATCGTGGGATGGGATAAGATCCCTGGGAGAGAAGGAAAAGAAGAGGTCCCAACAGGGCTGAGGCTCAATAATACACTTATTTTTTTTGCTTAGTGAAACCTTGTTCCAGCGGAGATAGTTTCCTTATTCTCCTTGGAACATACGTTACTGGAGTGTGCTGGAGTGTGCTATAGATGACGAATGTGTGACAAAGATGATGTTAATGATGGTAGAACTACCACATATGGAGCCTTGTTCATAAGTCCCTTCAGGCCCCGTGAGGGCGTTCATAATTCCCTTGTCCACTGTTGTATTTCAGTGTTTAGTTCCATGGGAGCTCTTAATGAGTATTTGTTGAATCAGTGAAACCTTTGATAAGGTACCATTATTGCCGCCATTTTAGGAAACTGAGGCTTAATGCGTTAAGTGACTTGTGTCAGGCACAAAGCTGTGAGGCAGTGGTAGCAGAACTCGACCATGTGGCTCTGACTTCAGAGCTGCGCGTGTAACGAGGAACTGCCTCTGACAACTGCTGGGAAGGGCCCTGGGCCGGCTGTTAGGGGTTGGAAGTCCCAGCGGGCACACAGTGAAGTTTCCAGCACATGGAGCTTCCCTTAACAATTTAGCCACAGGTAACCTGCCAGTGCCTTAATCCTTAATCCTGTACATGTACTGGGTTTTCACACTTGAAATCAAGCTGTGACTTTTTCAGAATTTACTTTTTATTTTCCCGGACAAGTTGGTAGGTTCTGTTTGGTTAAGTCGCGCATTCTGTTACTTACTTGTGCACCTCAGAAGACACCCAACCCAGTGTCTTACGCATGTTTGGTACTCAAAACTGAGTTGATTCTGTCACTTCTGCCTTATTCCAGTGCTTTAAGTTCCTTCAGAGGCTGAGATCCCACATGCTATAAATCCTCTTTACCCTTGTCTTCTGGTTCTAAAAACCCTTTGACCTTGTACCACCTGTCTTCTCCCAGTGCAGCCTTCTGTGGGACTGCCACCTTCCCAAATGTGCCCTGCACACCTGCACCCCTCCAGGTGAACTGATTATTAAGAACGGAGAATTTTCAAAGCATAAAGCTGAGTCCCAGCTCTTCCAGATCCTAGAGCTTTCTCTTTTTCATGGATTTAAAACCCCAGTGGTCAGTTCATTGTCTGAAAATCCTGTGGTTTTACCACAAGTGTGTAAATTACAGAACTTGATTGGAATTATTTTTTACTTTGACTGTTGCAGTGGAGCGTAAGTCTTGGGGGGAACAGTCATCTCTTTCTGTAAATTGCCATGTTATATTTTGCTTTCCACTGCTCAGATTTGGATTCAAGGGCCGGCCTTCGTAAATGAGAAGTGATAGAAGCTAAGAGGGAGTGTAGTGTGTTTTTGTTTGATTTACTCATGCCACGAAACTTACCTGGAAGAAAACAAGCCCTCACTAACACCCTGGTTGTAGAGGAATCATGTGACCTCTATATTCTTTCTCCCTGTCACAAGTTGGTGCACTTCTGTTTGTTTTTGTGAGAGCTAAACAATGTATTGTATATCTGCTTCTGCCCAGAAATCTAGTATTCTAACATTTCTACTTTTGACTTGGTTTGAGATCCAAGTTTGTGAATTTTAATTAAATGCTTAGATTATGCATGGGAAAAATCTTTTGTTCCTGTGTTGCTATGAGCAACAGTTGTTAAAGTTAACCTTCCCCACTTTAAAGAAACGTGGACAAATATGAATTTTAACAGGTTAAAAAAGGGCATCATTTAGTGTTGCGAATGGTCTGTTTATGAAATGAATTGTTACTATGCCTGTGGTTATCACGGAGAAGGGAAGAATGCAGTAGAAGTGAATAATCATCCGACACAGGGACAAAACATTCCTAAAATACTATTCAAATGAGGAAAGACTTTACGGGGCTGCAGCCGAGTAGCCAAGCGTTGAGTCCTTTTAGTCAGTGGTGGCCCTGGACTGTTTGCGGTGGAGGCTGAAAAGAGGCTGTGTGTAGTGGTTTGCATAGAAAAACCATGACTTATCTAAAATTTCCCAACTTTTTTTTCTTTTCTTTCTTTCTTTCTTCCTTTTTTTTTAGTCTTGCCTTGCAGTCTCCCCACACCACACTTTATCTCATTCTTAAAGACTTCTTTTGTCCTGACAGTATCTGTTGCCTTGCTCGCCCCCCTACTTGAGTCTCAGCGTCATTGACTCCTGGTGATTGCTTAGACTTGCTGTTTGATTCTGTTGTGTGATTTTTGATTACACTCCTTTGTGCTGTTTAAACTAGCAGTGTTTACCTAAATTAGTGGTGGCAGCAAAGGACTCAGTTTGGCCCATTTGAATGAAAATCGAGAGAGTGTTGCCCTGGCCCCGTGGAGAGCCTGCGGGGCGGATTTCCCTGAGCTCATGCTCCAGGAGGGTGCTAGGAATTTGGCGGGACCTGGAAGAGGCAGGAGAGCTGGGAAGGGCTGGGTTAGGGATTTATGGTGATAATGTAATTAATTCTCCCTCCAAGAATCCAGGACTCTGGGGAAGAGATGCCCTTTGTCCTCCTTCCACTTTCTTGCCTCTGCCCCAGCCCGCTCTTGAGAATGAACTCCAGAACACCAATCCTTTACTGGGTTTGCAGGTAGAACACAGAACTTTCTCCTTCAAGATTTCAGCACCTCCTGCGGAGTACTCCACCTTTAGGAGAGGGTGTCCAGCCCCTCATTATGCTAACATCTCTGTAGCTGTGCACTTCATACGTCCAAAGACAGTGGTTTCTTTTTTAAACCAAAGTCTTGTTTTTCAATTCTGAAAATTTAAATTGGATTTTTATTTATTTTATTTTTTATTTTTGGATAAGCTACCAGTTTAAAGCGCAGAGTGTTAGAAGGTAATTCTATGCTATATTCTGGGATAAGAGTCAGAACTGAAAATGAGCCTGTGTTTGAGAAGGATGTTCATCTAACCCATGCCTCTTGTATACAAAGTTCATTTCCTTTCCACTGATGTCAATTCTTGTTCCAAGGTCTGCCTTTAACTCTGGTTTTCTGGCCTTGAAGAGGAAAATGAAGAATCATTTGGAAAATGAGTTATTTTAGAATTTTCAAGGTTACAAGGTCAGCTGTCTGAAGCTCTGTGTGTGTGTGTGTGTATACGTTTTATTGAAAAATGCCTTATTCATGTTGAATAATCATGGTACATAGAAATGAAATACTGTGAATTGATAAAGATGGAAGGATACTCAGCAGGGAGCCCAAAGTGGGGCTCGATCCCAGGACCCTGAGATCATGACCTGAGCTGAAGGCAGACGCTTAACCGACTGAGCCACCCAGGTGCCCCAAGAAAACTGAGGTTTAACTAGAAGGTAGGGAGCCCAAATTTAACTGCAGGCTTTGAATTTACACAGTATGCTAACCTAGTTTGTCACTTTTCAGAAATCAAAAGGTCATTAGTACTTATCTAAAACAAGAAATATCTGAAGATGGAATGTGTTTCACTTTTATGAATGACTATGTGTAAAGAAGTATATATGTATGTTTCCTGTGTCTCCTGCTAAATTATAAACTCACTGAAAGTTGGAATGGTATTTTTTTGGTACATTTTCCAGCACTATGTATATCACCTGATGGAATACTAGAGGTTGGTATACCCTGTAGGAGTGTGACCCAGATTATGGAATAATGATCTTACATTCATAGTGTTTACTATGAACCAGGGGCTCTCCTAGGCTTTCCACATGCCTTATTTTATGTAATCCTTACTAAAACGCCTTGAGGCAGATATGTTCATATTCTATAATGTTAGCCTCTTAAGTTCATTTCCTTGTTTATTCATTTATATGAAAAATTCTACCACCTGCCCAATTTTTGCTCTTTTTCCTGGGCTCTGCAACTCCACTGTTACTATGGTCTTCAGTCTTTAGGGGCTAAATGGAGTCCTCTTTCCCCAATGGGGAAAGTGCCCCATTATTTTAGCAAGTCAGGATCAGTTAGCAATTTTTTCCCTTTATTTTAAAAAGTTTCCCAGTTTTTGACTAATTATGTGTTACAAAATGCAAGAACAAAAAAAGTAAAAAGCCTCCTTCCCATGCCTCTTGGTGCCCCCCAGGTCTCCCCAAAAGGAGAGACCTCTATCATCAGGCTCTTGTATATTGTTCCAGAAATACTCTTTACATAAGCAAGACTATATGTGCGCATGTACGGGTCTACATATACCTTGGCTTTGTATTTTTTGACACAATTGTAATACCGTTTAGCACCTTTTCCTCTTAGTGTTAGAGATTGTTCCATTCTGTTGTGTATAACCTGCCTCTTAATATTCTATTCTGTGAGTGTACTGAATCTTTTTGAACCATTTCTTCATTGATGGTCATTTAAGTTCTTCCCTGTCAGTTTCTTTAGTACAGGTAAATTCCTAGATGTGAAAAGGCTGGGTCATTGGATGTACGTTTACAGTTTTGATTGGTTGGTTTAGCCTGCCTTCCATGAACATCGTACCTGTTTCTACTCCTGGCAACTTTCAAAATAGTGCCTTTCCCCCACACCTTTGCCAAACATTATGTGTCAAAACATTTGATATTTTTTATTGATAAGAGAGATGCATATTAAAACAACAGTGAAATAATATTTTCTACCTATTATGAGTGGAATCAAACATTTATTTTTCCTCTTATGTGAACTGAGTCATCCCATTTTAAAAAAAGATTTTATTTTTAAGTAGCCTCTATACCCAATGTCAGGCTCCAACTTACAACCTCAAGATTAAGAGTCGTGCCCTTCACCAACTGAGCCAGCCAGATGCCCAAGTCTCATATTCTTTTTATTTTTTTTTGTCAGATCATTGTTATTTTTACTACTGATTTGTAGACTTTGTATTAGGCAAAGTATAAAATCAGTGGGGGCAGAAATGGATTATTTAAGAAATGCTGCTGGCTCAATAGGCCATCTGTATTAAAAAATACAATTTGGATTCCTATGCTTTCCCTTCCACAAGAACTTGTACATTGATTAATGTGGAAAATCAACATGGAAAAGCAGATTTTAAGCTACTAGAAAATTATAGGTAGGTAGGTATCTGTGTGACACAGTAGTCTGGGCTAAGAAGTCCAGACTGTTGAGGAAAAGATTCATACGTTTGACAACAGAAAAAATGTGACATGAAAAAGGCACAAATAAAATTAAAAGGCAAAAGAAGTGGGGGGGGGGCAGTGTTGCATAGAACCGTAGAAAGTTAGTATCCCTATTGAATACAGATCTGTTATTCAATAAGTAAATGAGAATCCAGAAGAAAACGGGTAAAAAGTAACAGACTTGCTCAAAAAAAGGAGACAGGCTCATCAGTGAATGTATGGGGAGAGGTCTTGATTTTACTAGTAAGCAGAAAGGGAAACACAGCGTAAAATGCCAACGAAATACCATCTCATTTTCATCAGATTCACTAAAATTAGTAAGCCTGATAACATCAAGTATGGAGAGGATGCAGGATGTGGGAGCTTCTGTCGGTGCTGATAGAAACGTGGGCCGACAATATCACTAAGGGGAGCAGTTGGCAATGTATGTCAGGTTACACATTTATATTCCTGAGCATGAGTCCAAGGCTCTGTGTGTGTGTCCTAGAGCGACTATTGCACGTATGTACGAGCAAAGTTCCTTGTAGCCTAATTTGAAAAAGCAGAAAATTGGCAACAATCCAAATGTCCATCACTAGGGGATTGTGATAAACAACTTTTGGGGTTTAGTTGTATAATAGAATGCTATACTGCAGTTAAAATAAATGAGCTAGAATCTTCTTACATATATCAACATAGATAAATCTTGATGACAGTGTTTAGAGAAAGAAAGCAAGTTTCAGAAGTATATATGCAATCTATCACTCATGTAAATTTTTTTAAAAACCCACAAAACTGGAGTAGATAGCCTTTGTGGATACATTTATATGTGGTCAAGATTTAAAACAGGAGTCATCCAACCTGACATCAGGATGGTAATTGCCTCTGAGGAGGGAAGGGGGTGAGGGGGAGTCTGTCCTCAAAGAGACCAGTATTCTCTCTGTTTTTAAACCTGAAGGCAAGAATGGCAACATACCATGCCCTAAATCTCTGTGTTGTACACATGGATCTTGATTTGTCTCTGTATTTTTTTTTTAAAGATTTCATTTATTTACCTGACAGAGATCACAAGCAGGCAGAGAGGCAGGCAGAAAGAGAGAGGGGGAAGCAGGCTCCCCGCCGAGCAGAGACCCTGACGCGGGGCTCGATCCCAGGACCCCAGGACCATGACCCGAGCTGAAGGCAGAGGCCCCAACCCACTGAGCCTCCCAGGCGCCCCGTCTCTGTATTTTTTTTATATACTTTGAATACACATTTTGCATTTTTCCACATGCCTTTTCACTATGTAGAGATAATTTATGCTTTAAACTAATAATGAGTTTTATTCATAATTTAATGAATTTTATTAATTTGAATTTTGGTATGAAGCCCACTGAGTCATTTAAAAGGTGTATTGTTGGATTCTGTTTTCTAATACTTCATTTAGCATTTTTACTTTAATATTCATGAGAGTTGTCTCATTTTTGTCTTCTCTTTTGACGTTCCCTTTATTAGATTCTGGTTTCAGTGTTATGCTGAGTTCCTAAGAATTCAGAGCAGTTCAAATAGTGTGTTTCAGAATCGCATGTTCCTTGCAACTTGGCGGAGTTAATGTTTATAACTTACTGTATGTAAATTTGATCTCCTACTTTGCCTGAAGGGTTAGTTCTTGGATAACTGTTCCGGTATCTGTATGGCTTTTCTCATGATGGGGTTTTGGTCCCTGTCTTCAGGGATCAGTTTGGTATTTCTATTTCCCTGGAAAATCACCAGTGTTTCAAATTTATTGGACAAGATAATCCCTTAATGTTCTTCTTCTTTCTACTACATTTGTGGTAGTTTTCCTGTTCTCATTTATTAACTTAGTGTATTTGTGCTTTTTCTTTTTTTTTTTTTCTAGTTCGGGTCAGCTAATTGCTCAGTAATATGGGTCCTTCTTAAAGTGACCAGCTGTTGACTTTATCCTTATGAACTACTCTTTTTCTAATTTGGTACTTTTTGCTTTTATCTTTATTCATTCCTTCCTTATGCTTTGTTTTTCATTTTTTGGTAACTTCTTGAGATTGCTTACTTTATTTTTCTTATTGCTTATTAGTATTAGCCATAAAAGCTGTGAATATCCCTTGGATCTGATGGGGTTCAGGACATCTACCCCAAAACATGGCACACACCTGAATCTAGTATATTCCTCAACCATTGCCCACTTTTCATCAAACCTAGCATGAAAATACACAGGTCTGATTGCTTCTTTGGGTCTTCCATTTCCTTATGAAGGCTTCCATGTCACGTAAAACTTACTAAATAAATCTGTATGCTTTTCTTCTGTTAATCTTTGTCAGTTCAACTTTTAGACCCAGCCAGGGATCTTAAGGTAGTCAAAGAACTCTTTTTCCTGCTTTAGCTGTATCAGAGCTTCTGATAGGTTGTGATTTCATCGTTACCTTCTACTTCTTCATCAATACTTAGTTTTGAGTTCCTCTTTATGTCAGAATTTAGAATCTCTGGTAATCTCTGGCTTTCTCCTGAAAAGGATAGAAATGGCTAACACACTAAATTTTTCTGATCTATTGTGTAGCCAAAGAAATGATCCCAAGTGCAGGCAATGTCCCCAGTGCAGCACCCCTGCCATGGTGTTTGGAGAGGACATGGGGCTCTTAGAGCTGCTTTAAAAATGTGTGGGGGGCACTGGGGAGGGGGCAAGGCTGGTCTAGAATTATAGTCTTTCCTTTCAGTTGCTTTCATTCCACTGATGGCTCAGGGCTGGAAGCTCTTACATAAAACAATGTATTTTCTTTGGAATGAAGGTGCCCGGGCATGCTCCATTTTGCCAGTTCTCTTTCAGGTGACTCACATTCAAGGGCACCATAGGATCAGCACCATGGGATCTGCCTTCGGATGCTGAATTCAGATTATCTGACAGCTAGTTTCAGCTCTATGTGGTAGCTGCCTGACAACTGTTCTGTTGTGGTACTGTAGCCACCATACTATTTTCATAATTAAGTTTATTGTTATGAAAATGAATGCTAAAAAAATTGAAAATGCTAATATTGATGAAAAATGTGATGACTCCTTCCCTTTAATCAAATATGCATTTGATCAAAGAAACATTTCATTGAAGGGATTGTCTCTGTGTTCAGCTGTGAAAGAAAATTAAAATTAAAGGTATTTATGTTGGTTTTGCATCATATAATACTGTCTACTTCCTTGCTCCCTCCTGCCCCCGCATCACGTTACGCCTATGGACAACTCTTCATACTCAACTTAGTATGCTCTTTTGGGAATTTGTTAAATATCAGAGTGGAAGATTCTGTACACTTCTTGTTTGAATTTACTCCAGTCTGTAGGTGTCTTCGGTGTTCCAGCAGAATTCATGCTTATTCTCAAGTTCTTCCCTCCAGGTTAGAGGAGCGGAGTAACCTCCCATGTTCCCAACTGTACCCAGTTGAAAGGCTTTTGAGACGGTGTAACGAATGCTTACGGCTGGTGAGAGGAGACGTGCTGTCACCGTTCACTTCCAGGGCTGGACCAGGGTGGGAGCCAGCTCCTCACAAGATGAGGCCTTGGACACAGGACTCACTCTTGCCCTTGTACAGGTTTAGGTTAGGCACCTACATAGCATGGCCCTGGGAGACAGTGCCCCCTCAAATTTTGTGCCCTGGGACCTTAGCTTGCCTTGTGCAAGTCCCAGCCCTGTCCAGTTCCTCTACCTGTCCGGGTTTCCTACTCCTGCAGAGACTGTCTCTGTGAGCTCTTTTGTCCCCACAGTAACTGAAAAGCCACCCACTTGTCCATCCCAGTGTCCAGATGACTTTTGCCCAATGCTGACCAAAACTGGGCGAGAGCCACTTATTGTTATGGGTTGGTGGAGCGACGATGTCAGTGCTGCTCTTCAGGGCTCCATCTCTGTGGTGAAGACCTGCTCCTGATCCCTTGTTTCTAAATTTAGTCCTCCACCATCCCATCGGGACAGAGAAGGCTGGCAGGTGCGGTGACCCTCGTTCTCCAGCAGGATCATGGTGCTTCTCAGAATATGACTTGGTGGTGCACATGGGATGTTCTTTCTGCCCACTTGTCATTTCCAAGGCAACTAAAACTAGAGGTTTCTTGAGAATTGCAGAGGAGCTGTTGTCAATGAAATGGAAGCAGTTTCCTCAGAACTTTCCAGGATTTATATACCATTGTATTTTCAGGCTAAAGGATAGATTAGCTTTTACATCAAACCTGGTTGAATGAATATGAAGAATAATTTGGAAAGTCTCTAAGGCCTGTGAATGCTCACACTAGTTTATTTTTACTTGTGTGTGAGAATGGGGAAAGAATTTAAAAAGGGGGGTGCCTGGGTGGCTCAGTGGGTTAAAGCCTCTGCCTTCGGCTCAGGTCGCGATCTCAGGGTCCTGGGATCAAGCCCCGCATCGGGCCCCCTGCTCAGCGAGGAGCCTGCTTCCTCCTCTTTCCCTGCCTGCCTCTCTGACAACTTGTAATCCCTGTCTATCAAATAAATGAAATATTGAAAAAAAAAAGAATTTAAAAAGGGAGCAGTTTGCTGTCCCCAACTCTCTTATTTACCACTCTCTGAGACTAGTTGCACTTTGAAGGAGGCACAGGAATGAACGTGTGTACGTATTCATGATATCAGTTCTGTATTGGTGTCACAAGCGATCTCTAAATTTGATGGCTCAGTGGGTGCTTCCTTGAGTGGTACAGGTAGTTGTGTGACATGCTTCACAGTGGACTTCACGTTGGTCACATATTGAGCGTGACCCCCATTTCTCTAGTCTGAGTGGAGTTTCCGCTGTCCAGTGTACATTTCTGTGTTTTAGGCTCTCCACTCTCCCCACGTGGAATTCTTCTCTTCCTCTTGGTTGTGACCCATGTCCTGTGGATTCATTAGGAGGGGCCTTAACTTTTCAGTCTCTGTAAATACCTCTCTTAATTCTTCATTCTATCTTAGAAACTTGGTGTATGCTGGGTGTGGAAGGGACACCCCTTTTGTTGAGGACCGGATCAAGAATGGGCACGTGGCCATTTCCGGCCAGTGAGAGGTCAGGGGAAGTTGGCCTGAGTCCATGGGAAAAGCTAGAAGAAAGGACAGTTTGTCTTTTTCTTGTGTTGTTTGGCCTGGAACTGCGGTCTCCATCTTGCTGCCCCTGGGTGTAAGACGGGAAGAGGCAAGGTCCTTGACATTTTTAAGCCACTGAAGCAATGGGTTGGAATCTCCACTATCCTGGCTAATGCCAGGATAGATTTCTGTATTGCAACCAGCTTCGTTCCCAATCTTCCATTTGCATCAGAGAACTTGTAACCTCGCCCACGGCCCTCTGCGTAGTACTGCAGTTCTAGAATGTAGGATTTGGAATCCGATGGACTCTTAACTGTTCTGGTGCCCACATAATTATATCATTTAATCCTTCTACTATAATCATTTTGTAGATTAAGGAAACTGAGGTCCAGAATTAAGTGAGCTTGTGAGTAGGGCTTGAAATAAAACCAGATTCATTTGACCCAGCTTTCAGAGCCTCATTGTTAAATGTGAAACATGGAGCTGCTCTATAATGCCGACCTCCTAGGGTGGTTGGGGGATTAAATGAGATAATTTTAGAGCACTTTAGTGCAGGGTGTGTTACACAGACATCGTCAATAAGTAGCTGCTACTGTTTTATTATTCCTGCTGCTGTTATTATTCTCCACTCTGTGCTCCCCACTTCACTGTGGTGTCTGGCATGTTTAAGCTCTTCCTAAGTATTTGCTGACTCATGAATGATTCAATGGATAATTTCTCTGATTCTTTTAATTACAGTGCTTAGGCATATAGTCCCTCATCACGCACGCTGTTTAACTGCTTCACTAAGGTTTCTGGCCTCCCCAGGGACATTGGCTTTCATGTTCCTTGACAGTAGGGAGCAAATCTCACCCTTTTCAATTCTCTTTACTACCTGGTTCAGTGGTAGGCATTTGAAATTCATTAAAAATTAAATTAAATACTTGCCATATTAAGAAGTGTTTTTCAAGAACTTTGGAACAGTTGGCCACTTTTATTAACGCTCAACATTTTTGTAGTAATTGAAAATTTTGTACAGTATCCCATTGTTACCAGTTTTTGGGGCCAGATTAATAGATTGAAGAGAATTTATTTTATGGATCACTTCTGAAATTTCCATTTGCCTTATATAGCACTTTCTATCAGAGGAACTAAAAAAATTCTTTAGAAGATTTCCTTTACTTGTCAGATTCTCAGTGAGACGTGGAAAGAATTACAGTGCCTCCATCTCATAAGTTTGTTAATAACTTTTTTTGCTTCCTGAGAGACAACCGAATCTGAATTCGAGTTTGAATTTCTGACTTCTGGCTTATTCTTAGGCACTACATTAAACTTTCTCTCAGGAAGTATAAGTCTGTAGTCCTTCTCAGGACAGCACAGGAGAACAATGGACATTCCCTTCTGGCCGCCCTCTGCATAAGAAGGTCATGGCACAGGTACAGTGAGACCTTGTAGGGGTAGTTTACAATAAATGTTGTTGGGACAGTCCAGTAAACGTTTCTCTGTTTGGATCCGTTGTTTCACTATTGTGACAGTCTCAGTCTCCCCCTCTGCCCCCGGCCCCAGTACTGTGCTACACCATGTAACTTCGCTGTATTGGTATTACCCATAAGTACGGAAGGGTTGTCATTCTCTTTGTCTGCTTAAGTAAGTTAACAAACGCTTTTGGAGCTTGGTTTTCTCTTTTTTAGGTTTTTATGAAGAATGGATAAACATTTTTTGGTGAGAATGGAATCTGATTTGCTACTAATGATGTAGGGTTGTAATATACAATTACCTTTTGTTTCTAAGTTTATTGAAGACTTAGTACAGCACTGTCAAGGTGGTGGTCAAGGAGATCACGGCTGTTTTTGGTCTTAGGGTCCGTGGCTAAAAGAGATCCACGAGCCTTTGAAATACCTTGATATTTCTTTTCTTTCTTTTCGTGTTCTCTCCTTTTGGGACTCTGGCTGCCCTCACTGCAGTGGTCATTCCTTTGTGTTGGCATGCCTCCCCATTTGAAATATGTAGACAGTCAGGTCCCTCGTAATTCCAGTCATTCTCTTAGCAGCTTCCTCCCTTACTTAATATATTAGGTAGTCAATGAAAGTCTCTTGCAGTTTCAACTCAAAAGAGGTTATATTGTTAATCGGATATTATGGATCTATCCGCCCCCCCTTTTTTTTGTAAACCAAACGTGATAATATTAGACATCATTTATAGCTTGAACTTTTCACTTAATATCTTTTTATTTTTTAAAAGATTTTATTTATTTATTTGACAGAGATCACAAGTAGGCAGGAGGCAGGCAGAGAGGAAGAGAGGAGGAAGCAGGCTCCTTGCTGAGCAGAGCGCGCAATGTGGGGCTTGATCCCAGGACCCTGAGATCATGAGCTGAAGGCAGAGGCTTAACCCACTGAGCCACCCAGGTGCTTCTTCACTTAATATCTTAAATATCTTTCCCCATTCATGTAGCTTTAATGCACTCCTTTAATTAATAGCATCGGATGGAAGTTTCTTAGAGTATTTACTGAGAGTATTTTTGTTCCTTCTCTCATAGGCATTGGGATCATTCCTGGTTTTTTGCTTTTGGGAATGATACCCCAGTGACTGTCCTTATGTGTACAACTTCGTGCACTTTTTAAATGAAAATCTTTTACTTGAAATTATTTTACTCTTACAGAAAAACAGCAAAATGGTACAGAGAACTCTGCCTTACCCTTTTATCCAGGCTTACCAAATATTTTGAACATTTTTGCTGCATTTGCTTTATCATTTTCTCTTTTGTTCTCTTTCGAAAATTTATCTCTAACTTTGCTTTCTAAACCACGTGACAGTTGCAGACCTTCTGTCCCCTTGCCCCATGCTACTTCAGTGTGCATATTTGAGAAGAAAGTTGTCTTTTTCTCCAGCTGCAGCAGGGTTTCCCGACACACAGAACCGATGTGCGGCTTGTCAATGTGGGCCTTGCAGTCTTCCCTGTGATGTCCCTTCCTTGATCCCGTGGGAGGTTCCAAGCTCAGTAGTGTGTATAGTTGTCATGTATCTTCTGTTTCCGTTAATCTGGAACATGGATCATTAGTCTTTTAAGACCCCGGTATTTCGGAAGAGTACATATCAGCTGTTCCGTAGCATGTCCCTCGGTTTGGGCTTGTTGGGCACTACACAGTTATCAGACCATGGGCTCTCCATCCTGGGCGGATGGTCCTCCCACTGATGCCGTGTTATGTCGTGTCCTTTTCCTGTGTTGCAGCAGGGGCGCGTTGTATCCTCCTCCGCCTTGATCGTGCTGTTTTTGATCGCTCAGTCGCGGTGTTGTCCTGCTTCTCCACGTGTTTTATCACTCGTGTCACTCGGGGGAGTTCCTCTCGGTGTCTCTTATGATCTGTAAAAGCACTTCTTTAAATAATTAGAGCAGTTAGTCATTTGCAAATGTACTGTATACATATTTTTTCCATATAGATTTTATGGAGTTTTATGGTGTTTAATGTTTTGAATTTTTATTTAATGAAATTTCCCAGACTTTTCTCTTATGCTTCTGGGTTTTGTCAAACACCTAGCAAGGCCTTCTCTGCATGAAGATTATGAAAATATCCTTCTATCTTTTCCTAGTCATTTTTATTTTTTTTAAAGATTTAAAAAAAAAAAGATTTTATTTATTTATTTATTTGACAGAGAGAGAGAAGTCACAAGTAGGCAGAGAGGCAGGCAGAGGGGGAGGGGGAAGTTGAATTTATCGAATGACTAGGTATCAGTGGGTGAATGTACTTCTGTCCTTTTCTTTGTTTTCCTCCGTACTTCCACATTGACCTTCATATACTACTTCCAAAATAAAATGTCCCAAAATAGCCTCATGCAGTAGACACAGGATATTTAAGCAGGATATTTCATAACATTCTCCTGAAGATCGTGTTGAAATATGGAGTAACCTTTTTGTTAGGCATATTAATAATTGAGTGACCATCCCCAAGAGGTATCTGTGAGGGGAGGAAGGATCCTTGGAGCCTGGAGAAGGTTTCTTTGGGCCTGTTCTAGGATTTTGACAAATCCGAGTCCAATCTTTTTTATTAGTACCTTAGAGGAATGTTTATCAGAGTAGCAGATAGGATAAAGTGGGGATATATCAAGTAGGGGGCAGATTATAATGAGTTATGCATTTGGATGAAGTAATGAACTAAATGAAATCTAATGCATTTAGATTAGATCAGTCTCCCCCTCTGCCCCCGGCCCCAGTACAGTATTGCCTGGTGGAAATGTAAGGGGAAATGAGTTAAAAATTTTAATTGATATTTGGGTTTAACATAAGTAAAGAGTGTGATCTTATTTCTGAAAAAGTTAAGGTGCCCTTATATGATCAGAAGAGTAAGGTCTGATTTTTCCTCTGAGAAATTATATTTAGAATATTATATCTGGTTTAGGAATGCCAGTCCCCTGGAGCTCATTCAGAGCTAAGGGCATAAGGGATGGTATGACTGGGTGACTGGGTATTACATCATGGGAGGGATGGTTTGTGAGAAGGCAAATGCTTAGCCCAAAGAAGAGAATATTTCAGGGGGCAGGGATTTTTCTCATAACTGGATGATCGTATGATTTACTGTCCAGAGTAGGACTTTTTGAGAGTGAAAGAGGTCAGTATTAATAATTATGCTGAGATGATGGGCATAAACTATCCAGGGCAAGTGGAAACCTGTGGTCGCCTATTTATAATAATCTTCAAATATTTGAAGGTCTCTCATGTGAAGGGAAGATTAGACCTCATCTGTGGGAGAGAGTGGGCCAGTACACACAACTACAAGAAGGCACGCATCTTTCTTCTTGTAATGAACCACAGTCTAGGTCTGATTCTTTGTTAGGGAATGGGACGGGCTACTTTACAAGATGGTATATTTCTCATCACTGTGGACGCCCCAAAATTTGTATAGCTTCCCTTTCTAAGTCTTGAAATACACAGCTGAGATGAATCCGTTCGTACCGACACATCAAATATTTGTGGATGTACTTCTTCCGGGTGCTAAGCAGATGTCCATTTCCTCATTGCACTTATTAGCTTAACTGTCTGTATACTTGTGCCTTTCCCTGCATAAGGTTTGGATCCCTGTCTCTGAGGGCCGCTATGGTAGACCTCATTCCACAGTTGTGGGATCTCTTCTCCTGCTGCAGAATCTGGCCATCCCACCACCCCTCCTGCCCATTCACCAGAATGTAGGGCTGTCATGCCTTCTGTCTCTGGTCTTTCCCCCCACTTTCAGCTCTTCTGTTTCCTGGGTGGGGAGCAGGTCTAAGTAAATGCTGCTTCCGCCTCTACTGCTGTTGTCTTGTTCATCTTGTTCGTCTCTGTTCCTAAATACCTTTCTTTTAAATGTCTTATTTTTGTGAGTCTTGGTTTTTGTGCTAACTTAAAAATGTAGCTTCTCTTCCTCATGGCAGAGCCATCTCTTAAACTTTAAGGTGCCCAAACTTTGGATCTGTCCATTTCTTTCTGTGGGTGCCGTGGTCATTCTTTGGGTTCTGCAGGGCACTGAGTATGTGCTTGATTTCTTTGCTACCTTGTGAAGTCCTTCACAACAACTCTAAGAGGCAGATGCCACTGTTTGCATTCCATTTCATTTTCTTTTTTCTTTTTTTTTAAGGTTTTATTTAAGTAATCTCTCTACCCCACATGGGGCTTGAACACACGGACCCCAAGATCAAGAGTCACATGCTCTACTGACTAAGCCACCAGGTGCTCTGACTGTTTCCATTGTACATGTGAGGTTTAGAAAGGTTAATCTCTGCTGGAGGTGACCCAGCCAGTAGGCGTGCAAGCTGGATCCAAGCCCAGATCTCTTCCTTTGTCCATGTATTTATGTGTTTGACCAATGTGTGAGTGCCTGTGTCATGCCAGCCTTCTTCTTCCCCAGATTCATAGCAAGTTTCCTTCCCTTCTTCCCAAACCACATATTTGGGGGCACTCTTCTGTACCTTCTGGGTGCCAGATTTCCTCCTGCTTGCTCAGTAAGACAGACCCAGCCACTGTCCCTATGTTTGGAGTAACATAGCTGAGCTGAGTAAACAGATTGGGAATAGGAGTTTTCTTTTAAATATCGTGATATTAAGAAAAGTAGAATGTAATGGCAGTGTGCTGGGTGGCACTTGACTTACTCTGGAAGTCAGGAGCTTTCCAGGGTAGCCGAGGAAGTGACGTTTACATGGAAACCTGAAGGGTAATAGGAGTTAGCTAGAAAGGAGTGGAATGAGACTGTTTTGGGGGACAGAGGAAAGTGCATGTGCAGAATCTCTGGGCAGGGAGAAACTTGATGCCTGGGAGGTTCAGAAAGAATCTGTGTTTGCGTGTGTGTGTATGTGTGTGTGTACGTACACACACGCGTTCATGCATGAGAGAGAGAGAGAAGATGGCTTGATAGGAGACTCTTGGGCTAGGCAGGGGTTAGATCAAAGTCTTGGTACTGAGAGCAAGGCATTTTTTTTCTTTTAATTGCGTGTGTTTTTTGAATAGGTAAAACAGTTACATAATTGGATTTTCAAAAGACAGCAAAGGGTATGGCAGTGTCGTCTCCTTCCCACCTCTTGTCTCTCGTCTTCCAGTTCCTTCCCCTGGAGACACCTGTGGGTTCACTTTCTGTGTGACCTCCCAGAGATTCTCTGTATACATACAGGCAAATAACACAGTGATTTCCTTTTCCTCACCATTTTTTTACACAAACAGCAAGATATTATATAGACTGTTCTACATGTTACTTTTTTCAGTTAACAGATTTTAGATCTTGTTCCCTGGCAGTAAAGAAAGACCTACTTTGTTGGATTGTAGCCCTCAAGATCTTCCTGGGAATAATCTGAAACTGGCCTCCATTTCTGGAAAGCATGGAGAGACCCAATAAAGTGGCAGGCTGGGAGGTGGCAATCGTCTTGAGCAAAGGGAACTTCTATATAAGGCTTACTTGGGCAGCAGCAAAATGAATGGATCCCCGCCCCTGCCCACTAAACCTTACGAATTTATTTATTTATTTATTTATTTAAAAAAAAAAAGATTTTATTTATTTATTTGTCAGAGAGAGAGAGAGAGAGCACTGGCAGATGGAGGCAGAGGGAGAAGCAGGCTCCCTGCTGAGCAAGGAGCCCGATGTGGGACTCGATCCCAGGATGCTGGGATCATGACCTGAGCCACCCAGGCGTCCCAACCTTACGAATTTATATAGAGGCCTCACCTGGGTTCAGTCATGCCTATGGTGCAGGTGTTCTCAACACCACATTGCTATCACAAGGCTCTGTCCTTGTGGTAGGCAGCCTCTGGGAGCAAGAAAGGCAAGCAGAACCTGCTTTGTCAGGGTGGGGAGGGGGTGAGGAGCCTCTGAGGGCCCAGGTCCAGTTCATGCATCACTTGGCGGTTATGTCTTTTTGATGACCTCTGTCCACATAGTTTCATTCTTTTGTATGGCTGCATGGGGCTCTGTTGCAAATATATACTCCAATATATCTAACCAGTCTATGAGAAGTAGAAAACAGATTGATGGGGAGGGGCAATATTGCAGAGGTGGAAAATAACTAGTAAGCCAATAGTATTTCAGACAGGAGGTGATGTTGCCTTGGATTCAGATAGCGGGGGTAGAGCTTATGTGATCAGTTGATCTACAACAAAGGAGGCAGGAATATGCAATGGGGACAAAACAGTCTTTCCATTAAATAGTTTCGGGAAAACTGTACAGCTCCATGCAAAAGAATGAAACTGGGCCACTATCTTACAGACAGACAGAAAAAAGTTCAGAATGGATTGGATTAAAGACCTAAATGTGAGACCTGAAATAAAACACAGGCAGTAATCACTTAGACATCAGCCTTAGTAAGACATATTTATGGATATGTCTTTGTAGGCAAGGGAAGCAAGCAAAAATAAATTATTGAGACTAAACCACAGTAAAGAGCTTTTTACACAGCAAAGGAAGCTATCAACAAAACAAAAGGCAACCTACTGAATGGGAGAAGATATTTGCAAGATTGATGTATCTGACAAGGGATTTGTTTCCAAAATATATAAAGAACTTATACTCAACACTAAAAATCCCAAAGAATCCGATTAAAAAATAGGGAGAGGACCTGAATAGACATTTTTCCAAAGAAGACATCCAGATGGCCAACAGACACATGAAAAGATGCTTAGCGTCCCTCATCATTGGGAAAACGCAAATCAAAACCACAATGAGGTACCACCTCACACCTGTCAGACTGACTAGTAGCAAAAAGACAAGAAACAACTAGTGTTGGTGAGGATGTGGAGAAAAAGGAACCCTTGTGCACTCTTGGTGGGACTGTAAATTGGTGCAACCACTCTAGAAAACATTATGGAGGTTCCTCAAAAAAATAAAAACAAAACTACCATAAGATCCAGTAATTTCACTACTGGGTATTTTTTTTTTTTTCTTAAAGATGCTTCATTTATTTGAGAGAGACTGAGATAGTGAGAGAGAATGTGAGCGGGGAGGAGAGGGAGAGAAGCAGGCTCCCCACTGAGCAGGGAGCCTGACTCAGGGGCTTGATCCCAGGACCCTGAGATCATGACCTGAACTGAAGGCAGATGCTTAATGACTGAGTCACTCAGGTGTCCCTCGCTACTGAGTATTTACCCGAAGAAAATGAAAACACTTTGAAAAGATATATTCAGTGCTGTATTTATTGCAGCATTATTTAGAGTAGTCAGAGATGAATGGATAAAGTTGTTTGTGTGTGTGTGTGTGTGTGTACACACCCAGTGGAATTTTATTCAGCTATAAAAGAGAACAAAATCTTGCCACTTGTGACAACATAGAAGGACCTAGAGGGTATTAAGTAACATAAGTCCGATAGAGGAGGGACAAATACTATATAATTTTACTCATACGTGGAATCTAAAAAAGCAAAGCAGATGAACAGGTTTAAAAAAAAAAACACAGAAAACAAACTTAAATACAGAGAACAAATTGGTGGTTGCCAGAGGGGAAGTAGGTGGGGATAAGAGTGAAATAGATGGAGGGGCTTAAGAGGTACAGGGTTCCAGTTATAAAATAAATAAGTCACAGAGATGGGAAATACAGCATAAGGAATATAGTTAATAATATTGTAAAGATCTTGTATAGTAACAGATGGCAATTCTACTTATTGTGGTGAGCACAGAGTAATGTGTACAGTTGTTGAATCACTGTGTCGAACACCTGAAACTAATCAGAATGTTTTATGTCAACTCTACATCAAAAATTTTTTTAGAATGTGAAAGGAAATAGGGGTGGTGGAGATAGACCTCAAGAGTCTGTATGTTGGAGAGATTTAGTGTTTAGCAGCAAGTGGACCTGTTGATTGATGGCATATTAGGGATGAAACCCAGGGATGTCTTCCAGCCTTTCAGGCTTGAGCAGTTGGGTGGACAGTGATGTCATTTTACAAGTTGGTTAACATGAAAGTAAAGGCAAGGTTGAGTTCAGTTGCACACCTGTTGAATTTAAGGAATTTGTGACACGTGCAGATGGAGATGCGAAGTTGTCATTTGACTGTTGGAGTCTAGAGCTCAGAAGAGAGGATTAGTCCTAGGATATAAATTTGGGAGCTATTATTGTATAGTGATGTACAGTTACAACAATGGTAATTCACATTTTGGGAGTGCTTGAGATCACCCCGATCAGTGACCTGGTTAAAATGTTGGTGTGGTGGAAAGTGCTGCTTAAAAAAGCATGTCCTTTTAGACTTTAAGGTAATGAATACACAGTTTGGAACAACATGGGTTTGAACTTCATGGGTCCGCTTACATGTAGAATGTTTACAGTATGTTGTTACTGTCAATGTGTTTCTCTTAACGATTTTCTTAGCATTTTTTCTCTAGGTTATTTTATTGTAAAAATACAGTATATAATCTTTATATATATATATATATATATGTATATATGAGCTCACTCTCTGTATATAAAACATACTATGTGTTAATCAACTGTTTATGTTATCGCTAAGGCTCCTGGTCAGCAGGCTATTTATTAGTACTTAAGTTTCTGGGAGTCAAGGTATGCACAGATTTTTGATTGTGTGGGGCTCAGTGCCCCTAACCCCCAGGTTGTTCAAGGATCAGCTGTACCCAGTTCTGTAAGGTTGTTATTAAAATCTCCTGAATGAGTTTGTAGAGACGGTTGCAATTTGTTGTTGAATAACAGTGCATGAGTTAGAGTTTGTTGAGGAGTTTAACTCCGTGTGCTGTCAAGAAGTTGACTGTCACATAGCCTGACAAAGTGTATTTCTTACAAATGCATAACACTTGGAATTTTGCAGGGTTTTTTTCTACCATGCATTTAGTCATGTAACATGTGTTGAGTTCCTACCTTGTTCTGGAAGAAGGTTCCCATTTAGTGTTCTCTGGAGGTAGTCATTGTTTGCATTGCTTCTTTCGCTTTTTTCACTAAGTTCAGTTACCTGAGTGTCGTTATCTTCAACCAAGTTCTCTGAGTTATTTTAGCCAAATGTAGCAAAGCATGTTTCCAGTAATGGTATTTTTTGCCCATAATTTCTAGTAAAAAAATTCAGACCCATATGAATTGTGGTTAAAATCCGAACTGTCTCATATATGTACTTATTGCTAAATAGGGAAGTAATATAATAGTCCTCCCAGATTTTTCTTATATAGCCATAGGTGTCTTAGTCCTGAGCTCTTTTTCCAAGGAAGAGTAGAAATGGTAGGTGGTGGAGGTGGCTTGTGAGGAATTTAGCTCCTTTAAGGTGGTTATCTTAGTCAAAGAACCATCAGAGCTGTTCGCCTAGTGTAATGGCTATGAACTCTGACCTAAGCAGTAACTTAAAAAAATTATATATATATATATATACATGTATGTCTACATATATAATCATACATATGCATGTGTGTGTGTGTATACACACACACATACACACACGCACACACACACACACATGCTTTGTCCTTACTCTAGCAAGAAACCAAACTAACAATTTTTAGAAATTGAAACCATTATAAAAAAAACAACATTATATAGCTACGTAGGAACTCTGAGTATTCTGGCAGTTAAAGTATAATGGTTTTGTAAGGAAAATAGAGTGGTAGAATGGCAAAGCTTAATATTTGATAGATATATTCCTTCTTTTGAGAGTCTTTCTGAAAAACCGTTTTGACCCCATTAAAACTGAACTATTTCTTACCATTCAGTAGTAAGAAAACCGACAACCTTTTAAGGGTCAAGCAAAAGATTCGGACAGACTCTTGAGCAAAGAATTTACACTGATGAAAAAAGAAATGTGTGAAAGTATCCTTTGTCATGAAACTGCAAATTAAAACCCCAGTGAGATACCACCGCACACCCAGTGGCATGGCTAAGGCAAGCAGGCAGCAAGCGGTTGCTGACCCCCAGCACTGCTGAGGATGTGTGGCTGATGGGCCTCGCCTACATTGTTGGGGGAAGGAGCGAGGTGCCCACACTTTGATGAACCATTTAACCTACCTTTGCCACTCAATCCTGGAACCCCACTGCTAGGTTTGTATTCGAGAGCAATGGAAACATGTGTCCTTGAGAAACAAGCTGGCACTTCTACACCAAGATTCTACTCAGTAGTAAAAAGTAACAAGCTGTTAATCTGGAAAACAGCATGGGTGAACCTCAAATGCATTCTGCTAAGTTGGAGTCTGTCAACCTTTTAAAAATGACTATACCTCCGGGGCGCCTGGGTGGCTCAGTCAGTTAAGTGTTTGCCTTCGGCTTAGGTCATGATCCCAGGGTCCTGGGATCGAGTGCCGCATCAGGCTCCCTGCTTGGGGGGAAGCCTGCTTCTCCCCCTCCCACTCCCCCTGCTTGTGTTCCCTCTCTTGCTGTGTCTCTCTCTGTCAAATGAATAAATAACATCTTAAAAAAAAATTACACCTCCTCCCGCCTTTTTTAGACTTCTTCCCCCTAACTGCCCATTTCCTTCATGAAATTTTAATGCCAAGATATGTTGTCTATTGTATTGGGGCCCTTTGGAGGACCCAGACCAGTGTAGTATCTAAGGTGTTTGCACCTGCCAAGAACCAGTTTTTACCCCCTGGGGGGCAGTATCACCCTCACTTCCCTGTTGAAAATTCGTGGGCTAAGGGAAGGAAGCCAAACTCGTGGATTTATATGCCACTCTCGAAAAGTAAAAACTATCAAACCACAGGAAAGGCCTGTGGTTACCAGGGTAGGAGGGGCCATATAAGAGTATGAGGGAACTTTAGGAGGTGATGGACGTGTTCCGTTCCTTGATCATGGTGATGGTTGTACTGTAACATGCATTTGTCAGAATTACTGGATTGTACCCCAAAAGGGTAAATACTAAGGTATTTACAACCTTAATAAGCCTGCCTTCCCCAAACATGGTATCCTGGGTTAAACCTGGAAGGGTTTTGGGAAGTAAGATGATTGGAAGCATTAAAGGCCAATTATTTTGGAATCTGCCATCACAAAGTATGGTCTGTATGATGAGAGATTCAATATGAAATCATAAATAACCCATAAAACTTCCTGGAAACACACAGATGGATACATGTACACATACACACACACACGGGAACCCAAGGGGCATTGAAAGAACAGTGTAAGTGGAGGTTGTCTAGGGAGTCATTGGGGTTTGATGACCCAGCCTCTAGAGGACAGCGGCTAATCTAGATAAATCAAAGTCCTAGTTTTTCCCTGAGAATGCTAAAACCAGGTTGAGGTTTAATTTGCAAAAAGAGAACAGAAGAAATGCTGCCTTCTGTTTCTTGGTGGAAACTGGCTTATTGTTTGTCAGTCTGACTTTGGGTAAAAGTTCCCCAGTTCCTGTGACATCTAGTGGGGGACAAGCTCTCACTCTCTGTTTGCCTTTTTTTAAACATACTTTTTTTTTTTCTTTCTTTCTCTCTTTTTTTCTTTTCTTTTCTTTTCTTTTTTTTTTTTTTTTAAGTAGGCTCTCTGTCTAATGCTTGAGCTCAGGACCCTGAGATTAAGAGTTCACGTATGCTACTGACTAAGCCAGCCGGGCGCCCCTGCATTTGCTTTTTTTATAGTTGATATCTGAGACTTTTCCCCCTTACTGCAGTCTCCCACTGAGGTGTTTATTATCATCTGGTATCAAGAGGAGCCTACAGAAGCAGAGGTGGTGGAAATACAGGTTTTGCTTTGGGAATGCCTTCAACAAAGGTATTTGAATTTGCACGTTACCAAGAAATGGAGTTTCCTCTTCCATTCAGGTTCTTAGGTGTAATGTTATTGTATGCATCTGATCCGGAGCCAAAATGTTATATTTTAAAATGCTCTGGTAGCAAAAGAGCTTTTTTTTTTTTTTTTCCTTCTTTTAAAAGCCCTTACCGAACTGTCACACATTTTGGGAATTTTCCCGGATGGTGGTTTAAGGAAAATTCTGCTTCTTGCAGAGTCTTCCTACTGCAGTAGTAGAGGCACAGGGGTAGTAGTGAAGGTTGTTAACGACTGCGGATATTAAGGACATCACCTATGGGCTGTATCATAGGATATCGGAAAGTCATGAAGAAGATATTACTGACTGCACTGATCCCAGAGAGACGGGCGTCTGGTCATTACCGGCTAGTTGATATTTACAGCATGCCTTCTGAGGTTGGAAGCACTTTTTCTAGGAACACAGGGAATTCAGATAAAACTGGAGAGAGGCAGTCTTCAGCTTAAATCACACTTCCAGCTGGCCTCATGAATCATTGGCCTGTAACCTGTCACCTACCACCGTTACCGCAGGTCTTCTGGAGGATGGATCACAGCTGATGTTGACCGTGATTTGGCTGAGGTAGTATCTTTCAGGTCTTTTTACTATAAAGTTACCTTTTCTTTCCCCCGGCCTGTGCTGCCCTGTTGAGAATGAAATCACTATGTGTAGCCCCCACTTAGGGAGCGGGGAGTTACGCTCTACCTCCTTGAACGTGCAGTAGGAACATAAATTAAAGCCCTGCTTTTGTAAGATGGCAATAGAAAATTTGAAACCAAAATTAAAATGGTATAATTACAAAACCTAATGGACACAAAACTATCATCTTTAAAGCACCTATAATGCCAGTGGAAGAAATCAAGGGATGCTTAAGCAAATGGGGAGACATACTCTTGAATTGGAATACGAAATAGTAAGGATGTCAGTTCTTCTCAAATTGAGTAAACTCAATTCCAGTAAAAATCTCTACAGGTATTTTTTTTTCTGGATAATCACAGGCTGATTCTAAAATTTATATGAAGAGGTAAAGGAGCTAGAAAATAGAAAAGAATTTTGCGAAAGAAGAGTAAGCTTGGAATAATCACACTATCCAATTATAAGACTTACCATGAAGCTTTAGTAAGTTTATTAGGCAGGGTTCACAGAGAAACAACTGATAGGAGATATGTTTAAGGAATTGGCCCACGCAGTCATAGAAGCTGGTAAGCCCAAAGATAGGGTAGACCAGTGGGCTGGAGACCCATGGAAGAGTTGATGTGGTTGCTTGAGTCTGAGGGTGGTTTGCAGACAGAATTCCCTTTTCCCTTTCTTTTTCTTTCTTTCTTTCTTTCTTTTTTTTTTTTCTCATAAGACCTTAACATTTGATGTTAATTTCTTCCAGAAAGTACCTCCATAGTACTTTCTAGACTGAGGTTTCACCAAATATTTGGGTACTGTGGCCTAGTCAAGGTGACGCATAAAATTAACCACCAGTAATTAAGACAGTGTGGTATTTGTGAAGGGTAGACGTGCAGATCAGTGGGACATAATAGATAAACTTACACAAATGTGAGCAATTGATTTTTGAAAATGACTCAAATGCAACTTAATGAAGAAAGGATACTTTTTTCAACAAATGATATTAAAACAACAGCAGGGCACCTGGGGGTGCTCAGTCAGTTAAGTGATGGTTTCTGCTCAGGCCATGGTCTAAGGTTTGTGAGATCAAGCTCTGCGTCTGGCTCCACACTGGGCGTGGAGCCTACTTATGATTCTCTCTCACCTTTGCCCCTACCCACCTCGTGCTTGCATTCTCTCTCTCTCTCAAAAAAAAAAAAGATAAAGAGAAAACAAAACCAATTGATCATCTGTGCAACAAAAGAAACCTCTGTGTAAACTTAACATTCTTTACAGAAATAAACTCAAAATAGATCATTTACAAAGTAAATGTAAAATACAAAATTATGAACATTTTAGAGAAAACATCACAGAAAATTTTCATGATCTTCTATTAGGCAGAGAGTTCTTAGACATGACATCAAATGCATTATTTGCAGAAAAGAATGATCACTTAGATTTCATCAAAAATTTTTAAAAAGATTTTTATTTATTTATTTGAGAGAGAGAGAGAGAGCATGAGTGGGAGCAGGGCAGAGAGAGAGGGAGAAGCAGGCTCTCCTCCGAGCAAGGAGTCCAAGGTAGGATTCCATCCTAAGACCCTGGAATCATGACTTGAGCCGAAGGAAGATGCTTAACTGACTGAGCCACCCAGGTGTCCCTAGACTTCATCAAAATTAAACACTTTGTGAAAGATGTTGTTAAAACAATGAAAACCAAGTTTCAGGAGCACTTGGTTGGCTCAGTTGGTGGAGCATGTGACTCTTGATCTTGGTTGTAGGTTCAAGCCCCATGTTAGGTGTTGAGATTACTTAAAAATAAAGTCTTTAAAAGAAAAAAAAGAAAACCCAACCTACAGATTGGGAAAAAATATTTGCAAATCATGTATCTGACTATATTCTGTATAAATTGTTCTCAAATTCAACAGTTGAAAGCATAAAATCCAATTTTAAAAATGCGCAAAAGAGGGCCATAGATGAAAACCCACAGGTCATGACATCGTTGGTGCAGAAAAATGGAGATCTTTTCCTTTCTGGTCAGGAACAAGACAGGGATGTCCACCCTCACCATTGTTACTTAACGTAGCACTGGAAGTCCTAGCCACCGCAATCAGACAAAAAGAAATAAAAGGCATGGCTCTTGGGTGACTCTCAGTTAAATGTCTGACTCTTGATCTCAGCTCAGGTCTTGACCTCAGGGTTATGAGTGGAAGCCCCATGTTGGGCTCCACACTGGACATGGAGCCTATTTAAACAAACAAACAAACAAAAAACCCAAAACAAAGCAAAGGAAATAAAAAGCATCCAAATTGGCAAGGAAAAGTGGAACTGCTATTTGCAGATGACATGATACTCTATGTAGAAAACCTGAAGGGCTTCACCAAAAAACTGCTACAGCTGATAAACAACTTCAGTAAAGTCACAGGATACAAAATCAATGCACCGAAATCTGTTGCATCTCTATTTACCAATAATGAAGCTGCAGAAAGAGAAATTAAGGACTCAGTCCCACTTACAGTTAACACCAAAACCAGCAAGATACCTAAGAATAAACCTAATCAAAGAAGTGAAAGACCTGTACTTTGGAAACTATAAAACACTGATGAACGAAATTGAAAATGAGACAAAGAAATGGAAAGATATTCTGTGGTCATGGATTGGAGGAACAAATACTGTTAAAATGTCCGTACTACCCAAAGCAATCTATCAAAGTACCAATAGCATTTTTCACAGAACTAGAACAAGCAATCCTAAAAATTTTATATGGAACCACAAAAGACCTCAAAAAGCCAGTGCAACCTTGAACTACAAAGCAAAGCTGGAGGCATCACAATTCCGGACTTCAAGTTCTATTACAAGGCTGTAGTGATCAAAACAGTATGGTACTGGCACAGAAAATAGACATGTAGATGAATAGAACAGAACAGAATAGAAAACCCAGATATGGAACTACAACTATATGGTGAATTGATCTTCGACAAAGCAAGAAGGAATACCCAATGGGAAAAAGACAGTCTCTTTCACAAAAGGTGCTGGGAAAACTGGACAGCATCGTGCAATAGAATGAAACTGGACTAGTTTCTTATTTCGTACACAAAAATAAACTCACAGTGGATGAAAGCACAAAGTATGAGACCTGAAACCATGAATACCCTAGAAGAGAACCCAGGCAGTAATTTCTTTGTCATCGACCATAGCAGCTTCTTTCTAGATACGTCTCTTGAGGCAAGGGGAATAAAAGCAAAAATAAACTATTGGGACTTCATCGAAATGGAAAGCTTCTGTACAGCAAAGGAAGCAATCTTGACAAAACTAAAAGACAACAATGGAATGGGAGAAGATATTTGCAAATGACATAACAGATAAAGGGTTAGTATCCAAAATATATAAAGAACTTCTAAAACTTAACACCCCCAAAATGAATAAAACTTAACACCCCAAAACAAATAATTCAATTAAAAGGTGGGCAGAAGACATGAATAGACGTTTTTCCAGTGAAGACATACAGATGTTTAGCAGACACATGAAAAGGTACTCAACATCACAGATCACCTGGGAAATGCAAATCAAACCACAGTGAGAGAATGGCTCAAATAAAAAATAAGAAACAACAGGTGTTGGCGAGAATGTAGAGACAGGGGAACCCTTGTGCACTGTTGGTGGGAATGTAAACTGGTGCCGCCACTGTGGAAAACAGTATGGCGATTCCTCAAAAAGTTAAAAATAATCTCAGCTCAAGTCTTGATCTCAGGGTGGTGAGTTCAGGCCCAGCATTGGGCTCCACAAGTGTGGAGCCTACTTAAAAATAAAATAAAATAAAAATAGACCTCCCCTGGGACCTAACAATTGTTCTGTTTTTACCCAAAGGATACAAAAACCCTAATAATTCAAAGGGATACATGCACTCTGCTATTTACAGCAGCATTATCTGCAGTATCCAAATTGTGGAAAGAGCCTGAGTCCATTGACTGGTGAATGCATAAAGGGGTGTGTGTGTGTGTGTGTGTGTGTGTGTAAAATGGAATATTAGTCGGCCATAAAAGAGAATGAAATCTTGCCATTTACAGTGACATGGATGGACCTAGAGAGTATCATGCTAAGCGAAATAAGTCAGTCACAGAAAGACAAATACCATATGATTTCATTCATAGGTGGAATTTAAGAAACAAAATAAATGAGCAAAGGGGGAAAAAAAGAGAGGCAAACCAAGTAACAGGCTCTTAACTACAGAGAACAGATTGGTGGCGACCAGAGAGGAGGCGGGGGGTGGGGGCGGACCGGAACTGGTGAAGTAAGTGACTGGGATGAAGGAGTGCGATTGTGATGAGCTCCGGGTTTTGTATCAAAGTGTCGAATGGCCATATTGTACTCCAGAAACTAATATTATACTGTGTGTTAACTAACTGGAATCCACATTAAAACTTTTAGAAAATGCCCAAAAGATTTGACTAGATGTGCCGCTAAAGAGCATAAGCAAAGGAAAAGATGTGCCGCATCGTTAGCTTTTAGGGACTTGCGGATTGAAACCACAGGGAGATGCCACAGCCCACCTGGTCAGAAGGCTGAAATGGAGAACTGGTGACAACAACTGGTGCCAATGAGGGTGTGGGGGGCTGGGGCTCTCGTGGTCGCTGATGGGTTGGGAAATGGTACAGCTATTCCGGCAGAAACGTTGGCCGCTTTGTTACGAAGTTACGTGCAGACCTAACATATGACCCCACACTTCCAGTTCTCGATATGTTTTCTAGAAAAGTTAAAACTTCCATTCACCCCAGAACCAATACCTGAATGTGCATGCAGCTGTGGTCATAAGGCCCCCCTCCCTAGAAGTCACCCAAATGTCCCTCAATGGGTGCGTGATGGTGGCACACACCTCCCGTTGAACCCCACTCAGCCGTAAAAACGAAGGCAGCAGGTTGGCTGAATCTCAGAGGCATCGCACTGAGTGCAAGACTTCTGTCCCAAAAGATCATGCACCGCATGGTTCCATTGACGGGACACTCTCAGAAAGATACATTCACAGCACTGGGAACTAAGCCGGGTTGTCGGCAGAGGTGGGGGATTGGGGCAGAAGACCCGGGACCCATGGAGAGGTCACACGGAGGAGGTTTTGGGTTGTGATGGAATTGTTCTGCCTTCTCGTGAGGGTGGCAACTCCAATCAATATGTTTGTTCAAGTTCACAGACTGTATGCTGCCCACAGTACCTGTTTCCTTATTTGTCAGTGAGAAGATAGCTTGTAATAGAACATGTTAAGGTCAACACACCATTAAAACTATGTATTTCTCGGTGTTGGTGACTGTTGCTCGTGTGCAGTTACTGCTCTGTACCCTCACATCGTGTCTGTACGGTCAGGGGGCATTTTGATCTGTGTCGTTTCCCTCTACTGGGAATGGTGCTGTGCTAGGCGTTTTGTACAGGATTCTTCAGGCACACGTACAAGGGGAGGTTCCCCAGAGAATCGACGTAGGAGTGGATCTGTGGGGTCGTACAGTTGCACGTGCACATTTACTAGGTAGAGCCAACTTTTCGAGAGAAAAATTTCTCTGTAAAGCAGTTTCCACTCTTAGCAGTCAGTGAGGTTTCCCAGTTGTACACATTCTTGGCAATGCTTGAATTTGTCGGACTTCTGAAGTTTTTTCATTTGGTGGGGTCCACCTGGGGTCTCATTGTGGTTGAGCATAGTTGATGTTTAGAAGCCATTTGTTTCCCTTTGAGATTTTGGGGTGTCTGTGTTGTGTTTTTGTTGCTCACCTTCCTGTTGGTTTGTGAGTTTTTTCTTGGTTCTTTTTTTTAAAGTTTTTTGTTGATTCTTAAGAGTTCCTTATATACTTTAGAAACAAATCCTTGTGAGTTACAGGTGTTGTGAGGATCTTCTGGTTTGTGGCTTTAGTCCCTTTACGGAGTTTCTAGTGGATGGTGGTTCTTAATGTAGTCAGATCCATCCCTCTTCTCCTTCATGATTGTGCTTTTGTTTCTTGTTCAGGAAGCCTGTGTCTTGTATCCTGAAGTCATAAACTATTCTACTGTATTATCTTTGTAAAGCATTAGAGGTCTGCCTTTCGCATTTGGGTCTTCAAAAACCTGGGACTTGGTTTTTGAGTGCGGGCCGTGTTTGACTCTCCCCTCTGTAGGTCAACTTGTCACCACAGCTCTGTCCGTCCAGATATCTCACTTTTCCCACTGAGCAGTTACCTGTCACCCTCCATACATCGTGTCGGTCTGTGTGGGGGTCTAGTTTTGTGCTGATGTTCAGTTCCTTTTGGCTGTTTATTCAGTCCTTTTGAGGTTATCACATTGCCTTAAATACAGTTTTATAACAAATTTCAGTATTTGGTAGGGAAGGTCTCCTCGATTATTTACGCAGAGACAGTGATTACATTGCAAATAATGACACTTTTGTTCTTCCTTGCTTTATCCTTAATCCTTTTTTTCCCCTTTTCCTGCCTTACAGAACCAGCTTGGACTTGCAGTACACTGCTGAATTGAAGTAGTAATAATGGGCATCTTTGTTTTGCTCTAAATCCTACAGGAAATGCTTTCAATGTAAATAGGTATTTTGGAGACACCTTTATCAGGTTAAGGAAGTTCCCTTCTATTCCTAGCAAGCTAAGAGTGTATTTTTTTTTAAAATGATGTTGAATTTTATCAAAAGGTTTTCTGTTCTTTTTGAGATAATCAAGTGATTTTTTTTTCTGTGAATGGCACAAATTTCATTAAATGCTTTAGTTGATATTTTAATATTAAGCCAACCTTGCATTCCTGGGATAAAATCCAAGGTTGTTATTACTCAGTTTAGTTTGCTGATACATTTTTTTCAACGTTAAAATGCTGTTTATGTAAAATGCATTCCTATTTCAGGGATGTTATTATATATATATATATTTTTTTTAATTGCTAATGATGATTATAGATTGTAAAATGTATTGTGGTTTGAGAGATGTTAAAATATTTGAAAAGTTATATCCTAATGTCAATTAAGTGTTCTGTTGTTTTGTGTTTTATATTTGTGTTCTTAAATGAACTTGGCCTACAGTTGTCCTTCCTGATTGTTTTTGTCAAAATTAGGTATTAAGGCTCTACAGCATGAGTTAAGTAATGTGCTTACTTGTCTATCTTGAATAGTTGGTGAATATTGTCCTTATTTTATTCTTGACTTCTTGGTTGAACAAGCCTATAAAATTATACAGGTGTAGCATTTTAACTGCTGATATAGTTTCTTTAATGCTTCTGAAATGATTCAGGTTTTCTATTTTTTTTTCCAGTTTATTTATTGAAATAATGTCTACACCCAACATGGGGCTCAAACTCATGACCCTGAGATCAAGAGTCACATGCTCTTCTGACTGAGCCAGCCAGCCGCCCCTCTGTTTATTTTTGATTCAGTTCTTTTGAGTTTGCTTTTTAGGAATTTTTAGTTCATCCATATGTGTCCAAATTTGTTAGCACAAGTAACTCACAATAAATTTGTAGTATGTGTTTGTTTCCTCTGTGTGGTATCTACAGTTGTATCCTTTTCATTTGTGCTATTGTCTGTGTTTCATCTTTTTCTCTTTATCTGTCTTTGTTAGAGGTTAGTCAGTTTCATTATTCTTTTCAAAGAAACGAGTTTTGATCCCAACATTGTTCATTCTCTTTGTCACTTGCTCCCTATTGCTTTCTATACCCATTATTTCCAGACTTCTACTTTGGGTTGATTTTACTGACTTTTTAAAATTTCTGAAAAGGGATATTTAGAAATTCTGGTCTTTTCTTAAAAATTGCACTTGCTAGATCATAAACCTAAGTACATGTGCTTTACTTGAATCTTGAATATTTTTACATGCAGGGTTTTCTTTATTATTATTTTATGAATTTTGTAATTTTTCGCTGTTTTTTCTTTTACTCGTAGCTGTTTACAAGTATCATTCTGAATTTTCAAACAACTCAAATTTGTTATTGATTTTAATGTCTGATGTAATTGAATCGTCGTCAGAGAATGTGTATGTGTAGTGCAAGTGTTTTAACTGCATTGAAAGTCAGTTTATGGCCTGTTATATTATCATTTTAGTGAACATTACATGTAAGCTTGGAAATAATGTGCATCCTACAAGCAGTTATCGAGACCAAGACTTGAGACCACTGCTTAAGAGGGACACGGCTTGGGGCGCCTGGGTGACTCAGTGGGTTAAAGCCTCTGTCTTCGGCTCGGGTCATGATCCCAGGGTTCTGGGATCGAGCCCTGCATCGGGCTCTCTGCTCAGCAGGGAACCTGCTTCCCTTCCTCTCTCTCTGCCTGCCTCTCTGGCTACTTGTGATCTCTGTCAGATAAATAAATAAAATCCTAAAAAAAAAAAAAAAGGACACGGCTCAAGTGCTGCCAGGAGAGAAAGACAAAGGCCGATTGCCTTCATTGTTATTAGTGGGAAGATATTGAGTCACATCGGGTCATAAATATGAATGATTAACTTGGAACTTTTCAGTGCTTTCAAGAATATATTGAGATGACCACTCTTTTTAGTGTGCATGTTGAAACATTCTTCTTTAATAAGCAGAATTATAGTTTTACTATTAGATAAAATGACTGAGGAGCCCTTATAGGAAAAGCACTGGAGGGAAAAAATAAATTGCTTTCTTGGTTTGTGTCCACTTTTGTTTTTTTTACTAATATTATAGTATGACCTTAGTAATAAAGGCACCAACCGTTACAGTTTTCATTGTGGACCAGTCATTGAATTAAGAGCCTGGTTCCCAGAGTCGGACTGCCTGATTTCCAGTCTTGACCTCCTCTGCTTAATAGCTGTGACCTTTCTGTGCCTCAGTCTCCTGAACGGAGGATACTGATTGTACCCATTGCCAAGGGTTAGATTGGGAGTAAAATGTGTTAAATTTTACTTGAAATTTAAATGGGCTCCTAAAAACAGCAGCTGATAGTATATAACATTTACTCTGCTACACAGGGCTCTAAACCTTTCCCATCGGTTAATTACATCCTCATCACAACCCTCTGGGGCGGATTTTTAGGTTTAGGGAGCCTTAGAGAAAGGCAGCATCAGGACAGCAGTGACACCTTTCCAGACCTGCTGATTTGTGTTACCAAAGTGGGGGAATCATCACCCCAAGAGCTCCTCTGTGAGGATGACAGTTTGTGGGGAACCAAATTGGGAGCATTTAACAGAGGATGAGGAATGGGTTTCTGAGGGATTTCAAGGCCCTTAAAAATCATTTGAGGGACACCTGGGTGGCTCCATTGGTTAAGCATTTGCCTTCAGCTCAGGTCATGATCCCAAGGTCCTAGGATTCAGTCCCACATTGGGCTCCCTGCTCAGCGGGGAGCCTGCTTCTCCGTCTGCCTGTTGCTCTCTCATGCTTGTGTGCTCTTTCTCTCTCTGACAAATAAATAAAATCTTAAAAAAAGATCATTTGATTTCCATCCCTTATATATTAGTCAGCTTGGACTGCTATAACAAAATATCACAGAATAGGTGTCTTAAATAACAGACATTTATTTTCTCACAGTTCTGGAGGCTCGAGCTCAAGATTGAGGTGATGGCCAGTTTGGTTTTCGGTGAGGGGTCTCTTCCTGACTGATGGCCAGAGAAAGAGATGGCCACCTTCTCACCATTTCCTGACATGGCCTTCCTCTGCAGGTGCACATGGAGAGAGAGAGAGAGATTTCTCCCTCTTCCTTTTTTTTTTTTTTTAAGAGTTTATTTATTTATTTATTTGACAGAGGGAGATAGCAAGAGAGGGAACACAGGCAGGGGGAGTGAGAGAGGGAGAAGCAGGCCTCCCACTGAGCAGAGAGCCCCATTCAAGGCTCAATCCTAGGACTCTGGGATCATGACCTGAGCCTAAGGAAGACGCTTAACTACTGAGCCAGCCAGGTGTCCCTCTCCCTCTTCCTTGTAAGGCCACAAGCCCTGTCTGATTAGGGCCTCACCCTTATGACCTCACTTAACCTTAATCAACTCATAAAGATCCCCTTTCCAAATATTGAGGGGGATATCCGCCGCATCGAGGGGGAGGGCTTTCACATATGAATTTTGGGGGAACACAGTTTAGTCTATAGAATTCCCCCCCGCCAAGGAACAAATATAGCATCTTCTAAGACTAAATGTGTTCTCTGCTGCTTTCGAGTGAGTGTCAGGTTTTTAGTTTTTTGTTTGTTTTTTTTTTTTTGAAAGTTATCACCAGAGTGGTTAGGTTCATATTTACATCACTGAGAGGCTTATTCCAGGGTATTTGGCATTTCTGTAGGCAGCGAGGTAGTATTATTTTGCTAAAATAAGGCAGACTGTGGCACTGTTGTGCAGACCACCAAGCATGTCTTTCTGTGTACTGGGAGGTCTGTGCAGTCATGCAGGTGTATAAATCTGGTATCTTCATGTCTCCTAGTCTACATTCTTGAATAAGTAGATATAGTCTAGTAGCCATTCACTTAACAGATATGTGATTATCCTCCTGTATGCCGGGTACTGTAGATGGGCCTTGATAATAGAGCGAGAAGCGTAACAGAATAAGGTCCTGCCTTTACGTAACTACGAGTATATACTATAGTAGGAGGGACACGTGCTTCAGAAGTAAATAGAGTAGCATAGCAAATGTCTGTGTGCTGTGAAGAAAACATACAGAAAGGTGAGGTGACGGAGGTTAGCAGTCTTGGAGAAAAATTTAGAAAAATGATAGGAAAGAAAGAATGAATGTGAACCCAGGAATGATCTCAGAGGCAAACATTTTGGACAGAAGGGGTGAAATACAAAATACAAAGGCCCACTAGTAGGATATTCTTGGCAACTAGTGTAAGGGTGATACCCGTGGGTTCTGGGTTCCCATTGCCTGGCAATGCTCAGTAACTGTTAACTATTGCTGTAGTCATTATAGTCCAGTAGTAAGCAAAACTTTGCAGTAAGCAAAACTTTTTTTTTTGCCTAAATGTACTCTTGTTGGAAGCTACATTGTTACAGGGATCAACTTGCCTCCCATCTCTCCTCTGAAAATCAAGATAACTTATTTTTTTCCGAGTCTCTCCTTAGTTTGTGCACACTAATAGAGCAAACCCATGTTTCTCTAAATTTTCCACCAAAGTATTCTTACTGCAAAAAAGATTGAACCCAAAGGGTATGTGTACATGAGAGTGTGTGTGTGTGTGTGTGTGTGTGTGTGTGTGTGTTTTCTGACCTTTCCATAAAGGGAACTTTTTTTGGTAGTCTCTTGTTTTCTTCTAAAGATTCATGCCAGTTTTATGTTCTTCTAAATAATATATTTGTGCTTATTTTATTATTTAAATAATGTCTTAAATGTCACGTCTGTTTTGTGGCTTTGAATACCCTTGCCCCCAGGTCCATTGCCTGGTCTACACCAGTATGAAAGGCCCTGGAACAGAGCCATGTGGCGTATATTCTGGCTTAGGTTCAGCAGGAGGCTAATGTTACCCGAGGGTATTCGGGTGTGGGCTGGGTGGTTTTACTGCTCAGTATCCTGTAAAGCGAAACACAAGAATGTCCAACTTCCTTCCATAAATTATATATAAAGTAGAAACCAAGAAAATGCAGTTTTTTTCTTCCTCCAGAATGAGCAGTAGAAAGCAGGGCATAAGAATGTCCAATCAGGGGTGCCTGGGTGGCTCAGTTGGTTAAGCAACTGCCTTCGGCTCAGGTCATGATCCTGGAGTCCCGGGATCGAGTCCCACATCAGGCTCCCAGTTCCACGGGGAGTCTGCTTCTCCCTCTCACCTTCTCCCCTCTCATGCTCTCTCTCACTCTCTCTCTCAAGTAAATAAATAAAAATCTTAAAAAAAAAAAAAAAAAGAATGTCCAATCAGCTGTCAAGAATGAACTGTGAAGGTCATCCCATCACTACCAGAATTGAATCACCAGGTAGAAGGTCCAGCAATAAACCTTTCCCCCGAATCACTTGTGTTTGATTTTGGAATTCATAGGGTGACACTCGCTTTGACAGGCAAGTTTTCTTTTGAAATTATGTTTTATTGAATTAGTATTAGAATGAACTTGGCCGCCACTGAGTATTGGCTAACGGTGGGTGTAGGTGACTCGGGCATGACAGGTGCTGCTCCACCCTTCACCTGCATCCCGGGCCTGCCCCTCTGCTGCTCAGAATTCTCCCCACCACACTCCAGGATGTCATCACTAATTAATTAGAGTTGCCCTAGAGACGAAACTCATTTGCTAACTCTGTTAAGTGTACGTGAACTTCTTTGCGTAATTGGGAACCAGCTATAACATAGTGGACTCTGGTTATCATTCTTTTAGTTGTATAGACTGTTAATAATATAAAACCATTTTTAGGCAAGAATTGTGTTCTACTTCTAGAATACTAAATGAAATATGTTGAAAGTTTTGAACAAAATTGAAACTGGTGCACAGTTTAAGTCATGATTTTGAATGGGGTGGACGCTCTTAGCATGAGCTTTTTTTTTTTTTTTTGAAGATTTATTGAGAATGAACGGGGTGAGGGGAGCAGAGAGAGAGAGGGAGAGAATCCTGAAGCACACCCCCCCACTTCACTGAGCACAGAGCCCGAAGTGGGGCTTGATCCCAAGACCCTGAGATTGTGACCTGAGCCAAAACCGGAAGTTGGACGCTTAATGCACTGAGCCACCCAGGCGCTCCAGCATGAACCCTTTATTAACAGGAAGGCCATGTGAAAGTAAGATATCGGATGCAGAGACATAAAGAAGGAAATCCTAATAAACTGAAATGAATTTCAGAAGCCTATGTACAAATGGGACGATTGATGGGCATGTCATCAGAAATTCTAAATAATTTGTTTCCCTAGTTTGAGTTACCTAATATTTGAAAGTAACAAAGTTGAGTTTCTTTAAGTTTCTGTTAAATAGTTGGTCTACTCCTTTGGGTTTTATGTACTTCATTGGTCTGAATCAGGGACCTTTCCCTCTGATGTGGGTGTATGTGTCGAAGTGGTTGCAGAGAGAATCACGTGAGATACTGATCTGAGGAAATGTGACCATTTCGACTTGAATAAGTAATAACTGTTTCCTGCGAAACTTTTGTGTTTAATTTGGTCTCCTATATTCGCATTTCAATTGCAAATTGGAAAAAATTTATAAATTTAGGGAGGATTTTATTAGAAGATTAGTACTGAAACGTACTTGGGCAAAGAAAACTCCGTGGCATTAATTTCATAATTTCAGAGTGTTGCTAAATCATTCTTTGAAGGTTAAAATTAATATTTGGAAGTAATAATTAAGGCCATGGCTGCCAGGACTAATTGAAATTTTTGTAGAGAGAAAATGTATGATCCCAGATGTCATTACTCATTCATGATATGTCTTACTAATAAGAGATTATTCTGGTTCCAGTTGTTTTCATACCGTTTATAACAGGACAAGATTTGTTTAATGATGTTTATTGTACATGAAATGCTATTCATTGTATATACATACTGCGTTGTAATTAGAAGATAATTACAAACAAACATTATTATTTCTGAATTGGAGAAAGTGTCATCTCACTAACATCTAGGGCATTCTTAAAGCCACTGTACTTCTTGTATATATAAGTACTGGTTACATTTGGTTTATTTGGCTGATGAAGTTAGACCAAAAAAAAATCCCAACCCAAGGAATATGGCCATAGGCAAGATAGTGCACTCATAGAATTTTTTGTGCTTCTTTAGAGTTTGGTCTCTGTCCATGGAGAGAAGGTTGAATGAATTTAGCCCATAGTTGAGAAGCAGAACCCTGGTAGTTGACTTTGGTTCTAATCCTGGTGCTATGGGTTACTAACTAGCCGCCTGGCAGATTTCTCTGCCTGTTCCCTCATAGGCTTGTTCCAGGGATTAAATGTGTGTTGTTAATAAAACATTTAGGATCACCATTGCCTCGTAGTCTGTGAATATAAGTGACTTAAAAAAAAAAATTCCAGCAATATTTATTTATTTATTTGTGTTTTTAAGATTTATTTATTGATTTGAGAGAGATTGAGATCAGGCCTGGTAGGGAGGAGCAGAGAGACAGGGAGAGAGAAACTCATGCCGACTCTGCACTGAGCGCAGAGTCCTCCTCGGGGCAATCTCACTGCCCTGAGATCACGAGCTGAAGCGAAACCAAGAATCAGAGGCTCAGCTGAGCCACCCAGGCACCCCCCAGGCAATAGTTATTTTTAAGCTTTTTTGAAAATACACCTGAAAAATGTTTCCCTTTTCTTGTTGTTGAAAAGATGATAGGCAATATTGGGGCACCTGGGTGGCTCAGTGGGTTAAAGACTCTGCCTTCAGCTCAGGTCATGATCCCAGGGTCCTGGGATCGAGCCCCATATCGGGCTCTCTGCTCAGCAAGGAGCCTGCTTCTCCCTTTCTCTCTCTCTTTGCCTGCCTCTTTGCCTGCTTGTGCTCTTAGCCTGTCAAATAAAAAAAAAAAAAAAAAACTTAGAAAAATACTCTTTTAAAAGATGATAGGCAATATTAAAGAAGAATTTTAAAATAATTATCCATATAAAGATGATGTGGTATAGATATCCCATGGAATATTACTGTGCCATCAAAAATGAAATCCTGCCATTTGCAACGACGTGGGTGGAACTAGAGGATGTTATGCTAAGCAAAATAAGTCAATTAGAGAAAGACAGTTCTATGATTTCATTCATATGTGGAATTTAAAAAAAACAGAGGAACATAGGGGAAGGGAGGGAAAAATAAAACAAGACAAAATCAGAGAGGGAGGCAAACCATAAGAGACTCTTAATCAGGGATGCCTCTGTGGCTCAGTCAAGTAAATGTCTGGCTTCAGCTCTGGTCATGATCCCAGAGTCCTGGGGTCGAGTACCGAATCGAGCTCCTTGCACAGAGGGAAGCCTGCTTCTCCCTCTGCTTGTGCTCCCCTGCTCGCTCTCTCTCTCTGACAAATAAATAAAATCTTAAAAAAAAAAGAGAGAGAGAGAAACTCTTAATATAGGAAACAAATTGAACGTTGCTGGGGGTGGGGTGAGAGGATGGGGTAATTGGATGATGGGCATTAAGGAGGACACGTGATGGAATGAGCACCGGATGTTTTATAAGACTAATGAATCACTGAACTCTACTTCTGAAACTAATAACATACTGTATGTTAAATGAACTTAAATAAATGTTTAAAAAATCATAAAAAATAATTATCCATATAACCAGTTTTTAAAAATAATGTTTGCATATTATCTTCTGATTATTATTCATTTGTATGCATATTCTATATTATTGAAACTATGACATACATAGTAATCACTGTAGGCAACTGGATATGATTGGCCCATCCTGGTCACGTGCTTGCTCCAGAGTGCATTGGGCATAGTGGTTGCAAACACAGCCACATGGGAGGGCGTGGGATGCTAAGAAGTTGAAGAAACAGAAGTGCACTATGTTGAACAGTGGGCTTTCTCCTACTCTGTGAGTGTTCTTTCTTGTCCAGGAGTACATGTTTCCTAAACAGGTAGAATCATGGTGTCAGTGACAGCCATTTACCCAGTACTGCAAAGGCTCCATCTCCATCAGGGATTTGAGCTGAGAGAATGATGTGTTAGCAAGAGCGTTGGACTGAAGGGCCAAGGGAACTGCCGGCTTGTCCACTGGTATGAGCTGAGTGACCTTGGACAGGCTTTCTAGGTCTACATAAAATAAGATGTCAGATCAGCTGGTATTCTTTTTTCCACTCCTAAATTTATCCTGCTCAAAGCTATAGAACTGCTTTTTGGTATTTTTGTTTCGACATAATGCTTATTTTGTGAATTTAATTTGTGAGCTTAACCTGTTAGTTTTGCCATTCCCTCCACTCATCCTATATAGTTTGTAGCAGTGTGAACAGAACAGGTCAAAAGTATGTTTATCAAAGTTGGCCTGTCGCAGTTTGCTTAAAGAAATGACCTCTGGGGCGCCTGGGTGGCTCAGTGGGTTAAGCCTCTGCCTTCGGCTCAGGTCATGATCTCTGAGTCCTGGGATCGAGCCCTGAATCCCTGAATCGGGTTCTCTGCTCAGCAGGGAGCCTCCTTCCTCCTCTCTCTCTGCCTGCCTCTCTGTCTACTGTGATCTCTCTCTGTCAAATAAATAAATAAAATCTTAAAAAAAAAAAGAAATGACCTCTGAAAGGAAGAAATTGCATGTGTCCAATTTTTTTAAAAGTGAAAAAATGTTTAACTTTTTCAGTAATCAAAACTACATGAGGAGTAAAACCAGTTTTCCCTTCTGAAATTGACAAAGCCTTAAAACCATCATTACACCCAGGGCTGGACATAATCCAGAGAAATAAAAGCGCATAGCAGGAGTGAGACTGTAAATTGGTAGATTATTTCTGAAACAAGTGGTGTGGAAAAAGAACAATTTTCTGATCTGAACTTAACTAAAAATATAACCTCAGATTTGTAAAAGGCAAGAAACTGCCACAATGATAATGTGTGTGTATGTGTATGTGGGTGTTTGCGTGTGTGGCCTCGGATTGTCATGCTCGCCTTCATCTCCTATTACTGGTGACTGCCTGTCTCTGACTTCGCTGTCAGGGACACACACAGTTCCACAGGTTTTGAAGTTTTGGTTTAGGACTTTTAGGATTTGTCATGATACATGTAGGGGTAAACTCCTTAGCTGGGTATTTCACCGATGGCAGGAAGGGCTTGGTACCAGCTCTGCTTTGTGTCTACTCCAGACTCGGCCAAGGCAGAAGCCAAAGTGGCTTATCTTTTAGAGGTCCCTGAATGTTTTACTGCCAGGGTGACGGTCTCTATCTTCTGTTCCCCCCTCTGTCTGGGGTCTTGCACGGACTGGGTTCTGATGGAACTGGTGAGTGTATGCTGGTAGAGAGCTAGTCTCTTGTACCCCTAACTAATTGGGCCATAATTTCCTTCTGATTGTCAGTGTTGGGTGTTGGTAGAACTGGACTTAGAGGGACGCCATTCCAGAGAGTAAGAGGGAGCAGGATGTGGATTATCAGGACCTGGAAATCATAGACGATGGAGTGTCTTCCCTAACTGGCTAAGCGCTCTCAGCCCAGGCCTGTAACAATGAGTTTGAACACCTCAGTCAAGTATCCACCATATTTCTTTGCAGGACTGTTGGGCTCATGGTCCTGGTTTGAGACACACTGGTCGGAAGATACCAAGTGTAACGAGCTGCCCCTAGAACGGAATGCTGGCAATCCGCCCATGGCAGGGTTCAGGATGCTCACTTTCTGTAGTTAGGGTGGGGACAGGTGGACGCAGGGGCGGACTCAGGTGTGGTGGCCAGAATGGCTGATTTTGTCACACTTTCTTCAGTTGACTTGGCAATTCCAGGAGAAGCCTTAAAAGTGAAATCCAGGAGATCTAGCGTCCTCGGGTGTTCTTCTGTGCCCCAAGTACCATGGATTGGCGGAGTGGTGCTCTCTCTGGGGCAGAATGGGGAAGGCTCACTTTGGGTTTGAGTGTACACTGGCCAGCCGGCCCATGAGGCATCGTACAGCCTGGGTGGGTACCAGGCCCTTCTAGATTTCTGTCCATGTAGCGCAGTGGGGCTGGAGGTGGTGATGTGACGGTACGTAGTCAGCAGGAGAGGACTGCCGGGATGGGACGCGACCAGCTGTGGTCTGGGAAGTGGGCCAGCTGAGTCTGCACAGCTGGGCAGTTGAAGGAGCTGCAGTGACAAACAGGCAAGGAGAGGGAAGCAAGGATCAGAAAACAGGATCAGGAACGATGAGACGACGCTGTAGTTCCAGGTCTGTAGTTCTCAAACTTGAATGTTCTTAAACACCTGGAAAACCTATTAAAATAGCTTTCTGAACTTGCCCCAAAGATTCTGATTTGTTAAGTTGAGCTGGGGCTGCAACCATGGACTGGCATTTCCAACAGGCTCCCCGTTACTATCGGTGCTGCTGGTCCTTGGACCACACCGGCAGAACCACTATACTCCGTCTACTCGGTGCCCCGGGCAAGCTTTTCTTATCCCTCCAATCTCAGTGTTTCTGAAGAGAAGAGAAAGAAAAAGGAACTTTTGAGTTCTTAGTCTGTCCAGATGCTTAGAAATATGTATGCCATCACTTAATTTTCACTTACAGAAAGTTGTATAATCTCTGTTTTCTGTGAGGCTGTGAAGGCTCAGAAAGACCAAGTAATTTGCCCAGAGCCACACTGCTGGTCTGTGTTATGACTGGTTTTCGGAGTTAGTGCCAAATCCCGTTGTAGCTCATATTATTTCCCGTATTTATAACTGCACAACAGGATGGAATTTGGGGCAGTGGAAGGAGCCTTCCCACCTGTGATAAGGAACACTCAGATTACTCTGATGTTCTAGATTCCCCATTCACCGAGACCTAAAAAAATATGGTAGTTGTACCGGGGAACTTCAGAGATTTATAGTTGGTAAAATGTCTTCAACTTTTTGCTTAAAAATGTTGTAAAGGGATGATATTAAAGAATAATGAGATTTTGAAAGTTTAGGGTCAAGCTGAAAACAGGAATTTCTGGCATGCTCTATTTAGGATTTCAGTTAAACCTGGTTCTGAGAGGTTTGGGGTGACGTTAAAACAAAGGATTGTCCACATTATTTAAGTTCTGTTTTCTGAAACTTTGAAAAGACCAACATAAAAGCCTATCAAGGCAAGTATAAGAACAATAAGGTGAAGCGTATTTTTTTAGTGGCGAAATATGTATTTGTCCATGCTAATGAGTCTCATTCTGTTTCATTGTTCAATATGAATGGGAACAGCCTTTATAAAGTGAATACTTAGAATGATTGTTCTGAATAATCCTTTGTTTTGAGTTCAAAAAAATAAAAGTAGGTTATAAGAAATTTGAGAACTCTGTGAAATTATAGCGCTGCCGTTAGTTGATCTTACCAAAACCGCCCTTAAACTTGAGTTTACCTCGCTGAGTACAAAAGTTCCATGGCGTGTTTAAACTGTGGCAGTCCCGTGGTGCTATGGGGCGCACGTTTCCCCCGTCTGGTAAAAATACCTGTCCGGGCAAAATTGTGTGTTGCTGTTACTGTTTTCGTATAATATTCTACTGAAGAGTATTGTTTAATAAAACAAATAGACCTGCCCCCAGGATTCATTTGGGATAGAGGCCAGAGAAAGGGACTGTGTTACTGACCTACTAAGCACCCCAGCACCTATGTAGTCTGCCTAATGGCGATTCTGGAATTACCTTTAGAATCTCACTTTTCGGGGCACCTGGGTGACTCAGTCGGTTAAGCCTCTGCCTTCGGCTCAGGTCATGATCCTGGGGTCCTGAGATCGAGTCCCACATCCAGCTCTCTGCTGGGTGAGGATTCTGCTTCTCCCTCTCTCTCTGCCCTTCCTCCTGTTGGTGTTCTCTCTCTCAAATACAATGAAATCTTTAGGGAAAAAAAAAAAAAAGAATCTCACTCTGCTATTTTTAAACATTTTTATTGTTAAAAGAAATACACACACACACACACACACACAAAACAAACCTGTCTTAACGAATTGTTGTAAAGAGACCACCCAGGATGCTAGAACTTTGCCAGTCACCCCAGAAACCTTCGATAGCCCTCTCGCATAAAACCAGTTACCACGATGAAGCTGCAGACACCATAACTGATTCTTTTTTGAAAAAATGCCCTCTTGGTATTTTTTAATCCACAGCTTTTCTCTTCATCCTTTTTTTTTTTCCTGATAGCATCCTCATTGTACAATTCCGTATTTCTTGTAAACTGGTAGGGATTTATTCAAATTCAGGATATATATGTGTGTGTGTGTATCTATCTATCTGTAGGCCCCCCCATGCATACATGTGGATATTTTGGTGGGGGAAAGCACAGAACATTTGAGATGTTTCTCACTGAGATTGAGAAAGGGGTCAGTATTTGAGCCATTGATGCTCAGTGTCGAGATCTGTGGATTGGGTGTTGTAAAAATGATGATCTCACTCAGTCATCCTAATGGACTTGTTAGCTGCACTATTTCTAGAAAGAAGAATTTCCCTTCTCCTGCTCCTTGGTCATGTAGTAGTACAGAGGTCATGGCAGACTTCTGGAGTTCTGGGACCTATTATTAGTTATAGGATTCTCCCAGCTATTTGATAGACACATGTCTTTGTTCTTGGCTTGGACAAGGACCCAGTGGTCCTGGTGTATAAGTTGTCAGTTGTTACCTTGTTGCTACTGGTGAATCCTTTTTTCAGAAGACTGGACTCTTTCTTTTTGTTTAAACCACCATGCGTTTTTGTTTTGTTTTGTTTGTTTTTTAATCTGTTTCTCTTTGTTGGCAGATCTAAGGCCTTACTTTGCTGTCTGAAACCATTAAATATCATCTGGTCCTATCTCTTGCCTTAGAAGGTTAGGTGAAGGGATCTCCATCTTACAGAGTTTAAAGTCATCACAGAGGCCAAAGTTGTCAATTAAAAAAACAAAAGGTTGGGGTTCCTGGGTGGCTCAGTGGGTTAAAGCCTCTGCTTTCCACTCAGGTCATGATCCCAGGGTCCTGGGATCGAGCCCCACATCGGGCTTTCTGCTCAGCAGGGAGCCTGCTTTCCCTCCTCTCTCTCTGCCTGCCTCTCTGCCTACTTGTGATCTCTGTCTGTCAAATAAATAAATAAAATCTTAAAAAAAAGGGGTTTTTAAGACAGTAATCTCAAAAATTAAATCTTAAATATTTGCATATAAGCCATCCATATAAACTGGAATCTAGAATTGGGATATATTAATTCAGTTACTTTCCTCAAAGTTTCACAGATGACATTGGGGATGGAGAAACACTGTTTCTCTCTTGGACTCTGGGAAGTATCAGCGAAGTTTGGACTTACTGATACACAGATGGAAATTATCGTTCTTGTTTCTCTTCTAAGAAAGAAAAGGATTTAACATGTATTTCCTTTAGGTCTGCTCTTTTGTGTATATTATATATTTTTTTATCTTCAAAATAACTTTAGACTGTTGGTGTTATTTACAAAGCTCAGAGATGTTAAGTCCCTTGCTGGAGGTCACAGGGATGGAGAATGGACTGGCTGGAATTCAAGCCCAGCGTCAGGCCTGGGCGGAGCCCTCTGTGCTCTTCTCAGGAAAAGGACTATGAAGACTGTCCAGATACTTTTTCATGGTAACCCAGTATAATTCTATTTATAACTATTTATAGTTCTATTTATAACCCAGTATAATTCTATTTATAACTAAAATAATGAAACATTTAAAATGTGCGCCCACTTAAAAATGATTACTGTTATTAAAGGAAAAGATCCATCCTATATTGTTATTTTGATTAAACTTATAATTGAAAAGTCAGTTTTTAGTTATTATTATAAATATAAATAATAATTTATATATTTATATATATAATATATATATTATATATAGTAGTAGTAGTATATATATATACTATATGTATATAGTATATATATATAGTAGTAGTAGTATATATCACAGATCGGCAACATTCAGCATCGATGATTATACAAATCCACGAGCAGACAAAAAAAAAATCCTTCAGTTCATGGATTTTTTTTTTGTCTGCTCGTGGATTTGTATAATCATCGATGCTGAATGTTGCCGATCTGTGATATAAAAATGGCTCCTGTTCTCCATATTTATTCATGAGCTAGAAATAGTATGTATTATATAAAGACTATACATTTTTCATAAGCCTTTATATCTCAAGCTCTTATATATATTTATATATATATTTATATATAAAATATGTATTTATATATAAATATGTATATATTTTTTATATTTATATATAATTTTTATATATTTATATATATTTATATATAAAAATAATATAAATAAATATTATATTATTATAATATTATTATTATTATTGCCCTACAAGTAATCATGATTAATGGGCTCGCTCTGTTAATGGTAACTTAAGGTAGGCTTTTAAACGCAGAATAATAAATAAATTTTAAAAATCCAAATCATCATTTAATAGTGTTTAAATTAAGACCGCATTGTAAGTATTAACCATAAAGTATGCAATGAAAGTACTATACTTGGTGGTTAATTCTTAGACTACATTCATTTGATCTTTTTTGTTGCATTTGTATTTGCATAAAAAGTGTGGGCTTTGGAGACCTATCTGTTTGAATTCTGGCTCTGTCCACTGCCCCATGCCCCATCTCCCTCTGCCCCCGCCCCCCCACCATGATTTGGAGCAACTTACTTAACCTCTCTTGGGCCTCAGGTTCTTCTTCCTCTGTGAAGTTATAGGAGGACCTAGCTCAAAGGTTTGTCAGTAGGATTCTCTGATTAGATACCTGCTCAAAATCTGTTAACTGACTGCGATTACCTTGAATTGGGAAGACTGGCTCACATGCCATTCCTGAAGATTTTGGTCCCCAGGGAACTTTTTTTTTTTTTAAGATGAAACTTAATATGTACTTTAAAAAAATGTCCTATAATGCAAACTTTTTGCTTGGTTCTTCTCTACATGAATGCCTGCTCCAAATACAGAATCTACTTAGAGACGTGGTTGTACGAACACCCAACATCTGAGGCTACCTGGCAAGGTTGGTGATGTCAGTCAGAACTTTCCAACCTGTGTTGTGGAGCCTCTGATCACTTTACATCGTTGTTTGTTTGTTTGATTTCTGAATTCAGATTCTAAGAGGACATGCTAGTGGTATTTGTGAATTTCCGATTCTCTTTTATTCTTTGTTCTTTAATTATACTCCTGTCTACACTGCCATGGACTTTTTGTTCGCAGTGAATGAATTAAAGACATGGCCAAAACTACACATTGGAAGGCTGGGCAACATCTATCTTTTCCTCTGATTTCTTATTTTGAAAGCATTTCATACACACCGAATAGTTGTACACAGAACACAAAGAACCCCGGTGAACCCTGCCCTGGGATTCCTCAGGTGTCTGCTTTATCATTGCCTCTCTCCTCCCCTTTTCCTCCCTGCCCTACTCACTCCCTTAGACGTAATTGTTGTTCTGAACCATTTGAGACTAAGTTGCAGACATGATGCCCTTCAGCCCTCAACACCTCAGTCTGCATTTCCTAAGAACTTCTATAGTTACAGGACAGTGATCTGTTTCATGGACTTCATTCAAATTGTGCTGGATTGTCCCCTTACTGTCCTTTATAGGACACCCCCGCCGCCCCGCCCAGGCCACTCTGCAGTTCAGTCTCCTCTCCTTCACTCAGTTGTAGTGTCTCTTTATTCTCCCTTAATCCGGATGGTTTCTTAGTACTTGTCTTTCCCGAATTTAACATTTCTGAACAGTATAGGTCATTTGTTTGCTATAACAAATGCCCTCAATTTGTGTTTTTCCGATATTTAATTGTGATTAGATTCACATAACGCGTTTTTGCTGCAGATAGTTCAGAAGGGAGCCGGTGCCCTTCTCCAGTGCATCGTGTCAGAGGGTGCGTGCTGCGTGTCGTCCCGTTGCCGGTGAGGTTCACTCCGGGCTCTTGTGTGCCGGGGTGTTTGCCAGGGTCCTGACAGTGTCGTCCAGTGTGGCAGCTTTACTGGATGGCCTGAGGGACACGGGGAGGACTTATGTGTCCCCCAGTGATGGAAAGTTATTTTCTCTTGCAGGTTTCTAAATTTCCATCTCTCCCCCTTTTTAAACATTACCATGCATTTTCCAAAGAGCAACTCTGTTTTTTATTTTATTTTCCCCCAGATAGTTGCCTTTCCAAGACTGCCTCCTGGTGTCTGGGATGTACTTTTAGTTCTCCTCTTTCTAGTAGTTGTCTCTCTAACCTCTTAGTTTAGGGTGGACTTTTTCTCAGAGGCAGGGACGTTAAATCGGTCTTGAAGACCATGGCTATCACTCCCTTCTTTCTTCCTCTTGGTCTTTCTGGAATCTCCTTGTTTCGATGACCACTTATAGCAGGAACATGAGGGATACACTCAGTTCTGCTATAATGCAACATAGGCATTCCTAAAAAGTCATGCTGTGCCAAATCGCACAATAAAAACCACAGGGCTTGTGGAGAAAATGGGTTTGGGGGCTTGTGTGTGTTTGCTAGGCTGCCGTAACAAAGTCTCATGGGCTGGACGGCTTGAACAACAGAAATGTATCTTCTTACACTTCTGGAGGCCGGAAGTCAGAGATCAAGGTCAGCGGGCTTAATTTCTTCTGACACTTGTCTCATGGTCTTCCCTCTGTGTGTCTCTGTCCTAATGTCTTCTGATAAGGACATCAGCCTTGTTGGATTAGGGCCCACCTAGATGACTTCCTTTTGCCTTAGATACCCTTTTAAAGGGCCTGTCTCCCAAAGACAGTCATATTTTGAGGTCCTGGGGATTAAACTTACAAACTTAAACTTACAAACTTTGGGCAGAGGGGGACACACAGTTCAGCCCATAACAGGGCACAACACTCAAAAAAACATCAAAAGGCACATTTAAATAAAAGTATAGGAACCTAATAAAAACTATAGCATCATTTTATTCATGTTAAGTCATTAAAAATGTAAAAATGCTCCAATAAATATGGTGCTTCAGAGAGAGACCTGAAATTTGCTTGTGGGAATGGCCATGGAAAGGATTGCAGTCTGTGAGTTATTTTATTTATTCATTCATTTATTTATTTATTTATTTATTTTTAAGATTTTATTTATTTATTTGACAGAGAGAGATCACAAGTAGACAGAGAGGCAGGCATAGAGAGAGAGAAGGAAACAGTCTCCCTGCTGAGCAGAGAGCCCTATTCAGGACTCAATCCCAGAACCCTGAGACTATGACCTGAGCAGAAGGCAGAGGCTTTAACCCAGCTACCCAGGCGCCCCTGTGAGTTATTTTATGGGCTGGAAAGCTATGACTCCAGACCTGGACTGCTGCGGCTCATAATCTCCAGTGGTGGACCAAGGTAGCCGGTAGATTTTTGAGGGTTTTTTGTGTGTTTCATATTAATTTCTACTGGTTTGGTTCAGCTGGGTGCAATTTTCTGCATTTACCTACTTTTTCTTGGAGATAAAGATGCTCAGAAGCAAACTCAAAATTCTCATTATGTTCTTTTTTTTTTTTTTTTTTAATTCTCATTATGTTCTAATTGTTCCCTAACATATCCATCACATTTGAACACCAGATTTTGCATTTTCAAGAAAGTGTTACAGCAAAACTCACAGTGGCTCACTGGGATATGGTATTTTTTTACTTAAAGGTAATTTGAAGTTATTCTAGTCTTCTGGTTATCCCGAAGGCATGGGACATGCCATTTTATTTGTTCCTGCCTTTTAAAATTGTCTTTTTGTATTTTGGAGGATTGTTGGGAGATTTGGAATTACACAGCCGTCCTCATCGCTGCCGTTCAGGTCCCTCCATGCGGATTTCCTCTTCTTAAAATACTTCAATCACAATAAGTCAATTAATGTACTTGATAGTGAAATTTTATTATGACCCCTTCTTTTCCTCTCTTTTGTTTCTGTATGCCTTCTGTGACCTGTTTGGTCAGAGCTTAGGGTTCTTTTTACTTTTCCCTAAGTTTCATTGTTTCAGTCACAGTTTTAAATCTTCAGCCTCACTGGCCTGTGTAATTGTTAAGCAGGGTTTGGAATGAAATTAGGCAGTCTTGGGGCGCCTGAGTGGCTCAGTGGGTTAAAGCCTCTGCCTTCGGCTCGGGTCATGATCTCAGGGTCCTGGGATCGAGCCCCACATCGGGCTCTCTGCAACGCGGAGAGCCTGCTTCCTCCCCTCTCTCTGCCTGCCTCTCTGCCAACTTGTGATCTCTGTCTGTCAAATAAATAAAATCTTAAAAAAAATAATAAAAATAAAAATAAAAGAAATTAGGCAGTCTTCACTCTGCACAATTCTGATGCGCACACACATACTATGTTACTGTGCTTCACCCCAGTGTGTCGGCTCTGCCTGCATACGGTATAGACTCTGCTCAGCCCACAAATCGTGGCCCAAGTAACAGGTGTGTACCATGGTCAGTGACAAAGCACAGTGCCTTTTCCAGCCTCAGTAGCAAGGCACTGTGTGTCTGTCGCTCTGTTCACACACAGACAGCAAAGCATGTAGCCGTGTTGCCTCTTTGTCTCCCAGTGATAAACCACATAGCATCGTACAAGGATGAAGAACTGGAAAGGGGACCTGGCCAACAACAGTGAAGGTGCAGGGGCGCCTGGGCGGCTCAGTCATTAAGTGTCTGCCTTCAGCTCAGGTCTTGATCCCACTGTTCTGGGATCAAGCCCCGCATCGGGCTCCCTGCTTGGCGGGAAGCTTGCTTTCCCTCTCCCACTCCCCCTGCTTGTATTCCTGCTCTCGCTTTGTCTCTCTCTCTGTCAAATAAATAAATAAAATCTTTAAAACAAAAAACCAATGAAGATGCAGCAAAGAAGTGAAAAGTGATAATGTTAGAAGTGAAATAGGGAGTATCTGGAGATTTGAAAACCTTGACAGCAGAGCCGAGATGGGCTGAGATCTTGGCTTGTGCAAAACTATGGATGAAATGAAAAAGTGATGTAGAAGTCTTCTAAGTATGAAAACCAGGGAAAGCCACTGCAGGATCTTTTCATTTAAACTGTACTGGTAGCAGAAAGTGGCTTATAGTTAAAACAGAATGTTTACTTCCCTTTTGGTTCAAAGACTGTCATTAAAAAAAAAAAATCCCAATCAATGTAACTGTCATTCAGGCTTCATCAGTTCAACTTCTCATTGAAGTTAGTTGCCACATTGAAAGAAAATAGTCATTACGTGGATATTAAAGAGAAAAGACTGGCTTCATCGTGCAGAAGTCAGCATGGATTGATTAATGTGAAACCATCAGGTGACGCGGTAACATAGGTCAGGATGCTGCTGAGAAATTTGCATCCAATTGCCAAGGGTTAGGTAAAGCAGTTGAAGATCCTCAGTATCCACTATTTAGTGTTGATGAGATGCATTGGAAAGAAACCCTATCAGGAACTTGGGCCACAGAAGATATCAGCTCTCGGAAGTGGCTGTGAAGGAGTTGGTCACAGAGTAACTTTTCTATCAGGAGGCAATACAAAGGGTGACTTTAAATTAAAACCTGTGTTTATCTATCAGTCTGAGAATCCCAGCACATTAAAAAGTCATAAAAAAGGCATCTTGACCAGCCAGTCCCTTGGCATACAAATAAAAGATTGGTGGGTTACAGTATCATTGTTTCAAAACTTGTTTCGGTTGTGTTTTTGTCCAGAGGTGGCCAAGGTACTTTTTAAAGCACAATTGCTATTGTTAGATAATGCTCCAGGTCCGTGATTCTCCTGGGGGACTTGAATGAATGGGAAAACTTGGCTTTTACTAGCAAACACAACTTCATGAATGAAGCCCATGAACCAAGGAGTTATTTCAGCTTTTAAAGCCTCTTACCTTACACGGACTTTCAGACAGGTTGTTGGTGCTACAGTTGGAGAACGTGCATTTTCTGTAGCTGAATTTTGGAAGAAATATGACGTGCAGCATGCCTTACAGAATCTCCAAGTATCACAGCAGGAAGTAACGGTGAGCAGTATGTGCAGGATGGCGGGAACTTTGACCCCACTGTGCAAATAACCTTGCAGGATTGCAGTCGAACATACATAGAGTTACAGAAGAGAGAGCTGACCAAGGGAATGTTGACACTGCCTCCAGTGGAGAGACTAGAGCTCTGTAGCTCTAGGAATCTGGTGAAGGCGAGTTTTTCAGCATAAATGAGGCAAGTGACTGATGGAAAGGATGAAGATGTGCCAGAGGAAGTGAAGATACAAATATCTTCACATTAAAGGAGCTCTCGGAGATCATTCCTGAAAGCCCAAAGTGTAAGATGTTGGCAGCCAATCCAAAGTTAGAGTGTGGCAGTTTGTTGAAGTACGGAAAAGAGTCTCCCTTCATATCTTAAGTTATACAACCTAAAGTAGGCAAGCCCTGGTCAAACTACTCTTGATAATTTTTTTCTTTTTTTTTTTTTTTACAAAGAAATACACACTTTAATTTCCAGTTTCTGATGTTTTAAATTGCAGTAAGTTAAGTAAACATTTGTTTTACGATTTTTTATTTCTTGACATTAATAGAGAGCCTTTAATATTTTGGATAAAATTTTCAAAGGTCATGGAACCCTCTTAGCTTCTTCCCGTTGATTAGGAAGCTGACGCAGCATGATTTCGGCTGGTCCCTTCTTTCTTATTGTGCCGCACTCCCGGGTAACGTGAGCACCGCTCAAGATGGAAGTTCCTTGCCTTCCTTTTCCTTCGGCAACCATTGTCAGCAGTTTTATTGTCTGTACCTAGCTGTTTTGTTAGGGTCTGAACAGTGTTTCCTGTTAACAAGTCATTACTGCCCCTGGTCTGAGATTCCCCCGTCTTCCCCATCCTTGTTCTGGACTGCAGACTTGGCACAGTTGTTTTCTGTGAGACTTGTAGGTTGTCTGACTCACAAGAACGTACTCCGTTCCTGTGTCAACTCTTCCTCTCGCTGCCCACCCCCGACCCCACGCAGGCCCCCTCCCCACCTTTCCCGGGAGCATTGCTGTCTTACCCCCGTCTCGTCCAGGTCATTCTGTGATTATCTTTGCTTTCTTCAGCATGTGCTTAGAGTCTCAGCCACAATCCTAACGTCTCTTCTGGGCCTTTACCTTTTCAAACATACTCCTCTTTCATCTGTGCTCCAAGAGGCCTCCTTATTCCCAGTGTTCAATTTGTGTTCTTCTCTGTAGCCCATCGGTGAGATGACAGGACTCCAAGGAAGAGCATCTCTCGTCCCTGAGTGACCAGTAATGAAAAGCCGTAGGACACCCCAGTGATTTGCATCAGGCAGGAAAGAGGATAGAGGCAAAGCTGTTAAGACTATTTCCTGGGAGAACTGTAAAGGACGGACAAACTGGATGGTAAAGAAAAGTGGTACCAGGCAGACCCTTCCATTGGCCACAGAGACATTAGAGGAAATTTCATGGGAAGTGTGCAGAGAGTTACCCTACCAGCTGGTGGGGCCCCCTTTCTGGTCCACACCTGGCCCTGGGCTGCAGCTAGAAGAGAGGTCCAGAGTCCACCGATGAGAGTAAGAACAGAATGACAGGGGCACCTGGGTGGCTCAGTCGTTAAGCATCTACCTTTAGCTCAGGTCATGATCCCAGGGTTCTGGGATTGAGCCCCTCCATCAGGCTCCCTGCTTAGTAGGAAGCCTGCTTCTCCCTCTCCCACTTCCCCTGCTTGTGTTTCATCTCTCACTGTGTCTCTCTCTCTCTGTCAAATAAATAGATAAAATCTTTAAAAAAAAAAAGAACAGAATGACAAACCTTCTTGCAGTGGAAAAGCTTGGCAGATGGTAGAGAGGATGCGGAGACGTTTATATGGGTAAACTATGAGGGTAAGACTTCTGCCAGCTGGTTTGGGAGCCTAACCAGGTGAGTAACCTATGCACCAACCAGCTGGCTTACAAAGGAGCTCTCGGAGCCTAACTCCAGTCTAAACAAGGACGTATTGTAGATGCTTTCAATTTTGTGAAGAAACGTTGGCTATTTCCCAGGTTATAATGCCAAAGTGATTAGTGATGGAGCTATTGGGTGCCTTATAATTTTATAACATAATTATACATAGAATTGAATCATAAAATAAGGTGGCAGGAGTAGAGGGAGTGGTTTGCTTTAATGTTGCAGGTTGTATTAATTTTAGATAAAATGAAATTAGTGTTCCTATGGACAATTGAGCCAACTTATCGAATTACTCTATTCAGTTGGGACTGACTCAATTTAACAAAATGGTACTTTTAGAGTTTTTGAGGGTAATGAGAAAATGGAACAGAAATTAAAATTCTCTTTTGCAGTTTGGGCAAAATAATTTCTGTGAGCAGCAATTAAAAGGTCCATGTAAGAAATTCACTTTCTGCTCTAAATTTCATTTAGTCAGGTTTCATAATCTTAAATTGGCTGTTACTTTACTTGGAAAATGTTAGGACTTAACGCAGTTCTGTGTCCTCTGTGTTATGTGACTTGACCTTTTTTAAAGGGTCCGAAAGAAGTGGGAACAGAAAGAAGAGATTGGGACTTGGTCTTTCAAAGATGGAGAAACTTAGAACTAAGAGATTCTTGCTTTTTAAAAAGCAGGAATATTTTGGGAAACTCTGAAGCCAGTCTCCACTGTTGGAGAGAAGTTTTGTGGGGCTTTGGAGCAGGCAGAGAGGGAAGTCCTTTCTTGTGGGTACGGGTCCTGGAATAGATCGGGTTTAGGCCAGCTTGCCCCACCTATCATGAAGATGTCCCTCCGTGAGCCAGACCTCACTGGGTGTTCTTGACATTCACTGGCTTCTGGGGACACAGATGGATTGTTTGAAGGCCAGGAAGATTATGGCCGGTGCTGTGTGACCCCTCCAGTGTGGCGACCCACTTTCCCATTACCTTAGGGATTTTTTCTCGACCAGTGGTCTCCTGTTGGAAAGGCACACTTTGGACATTTAATAAACCAGAAGTACTGCTAGCTGTTACAGAGGGTACTGATAGCTGATAACTGTCAGACTCATTGAAACACTGTCCTGACAGTCTGTACCTCTGGTATACCAGAGAGACATTCCGGAGCCCGTGCAGCCCACATTCCATCTGTCGCAGCGTCTTCCTTGCTCTGGGTAAACACCCATGGGAACTCAGACCAAGTCTGGGCGAAGCTGATAGGGGGTGGGTGAGGGGGCAAAGGTTAGAGAGGTGAAAGGGGGTGGAAGGGCCTCTCCTGACTGGGAGAGTCGGAGCCACGTTCATGTCAGACGGTGGAAGGGCCTCTTGATTAGGGTTTGGTATGTGGAGAATGGAAAGCCGAGTTGGTAAGCTTTCTTCTTTTCCTCCTAAATTCCACCCTGATAATATGAAAAGCATATTTGACCTACATGGCATGAAAATATTTGAGCATTAAGGGTCAGGGGCCGGGCTGGAGTAGCTGTTGAAACTGGGCGAAACACAACTTTGGTGGAGATGTGGTGTCTCAACAAACCAAGGAAAAGGTACGCCATTCCCATTAGAGACTCGGGTTTAAGGTTTGAAGAACACAGCAAGCCGTTGGAAGGCAGTTTAAGGAATGGGTGTGGAGGGGGCGTGGGGGAAGGAAACCTCAGCAGAATGCTTTTAGATATTTCCTGTTGTATAAATGCAACATACTTCTCATGCTTCAGCCTCCTAGCAAATGGGAATGAAGCCTATTGAGGCTTACATTTAATTACTCTTACGAAGAAAGAATGTAGAAACTGTATAGGTAATGAAGGAACTCTAAAAACTGGCACAAAGTATGAGTTTTACTTTTTCATCCAACTCTGTATATGTGGCATTTAAATATGATGTAGTGAAATATACTTGGACCCAAAATAAACATGTCGGAGTTTTTAGAAGTGCTTTTGTTTAATCCGTAAGACATTCCGTTTCAGTAAGAGCCCATCACCAGGGGGACATTGCACGTGATGAGGTGCCTCATTTATTGTGTCCCCAAAATCACTCGATGCACTTATACAGCAACATTGTAATGTGCGCCTGCGCAGAACATGGTGACGCACCGATACTGTGGCACTCTGCACTTCTCTCATCCTGAACCCTTTATTTCTCTCATCTGTGGTTTGTCGCTCTCCTTTCCTCCCATGCTGACATAGCCAGGTCTGTCTGTGTCGGGAAGCAGACAATGAAAGCTTTCCCCCTTTGGTGTCAGAAAATTAATAGAACTACATAAGACATGGGGGCAGTTGTCTGGTGTAGCCTGTGGCTCTCAGAGATGAGAGAAGCTAGCGACCGTAATACTTTGTGTTCTATACATGCCGTATCTGTCAAGTGCACTGCAGTGTGTCCCAGTGAACCAAGGTAGTCCTATGGTCATAAGGTCTAGATTGAAGACCCCACTCCATTGCCACTTAGCAGCTCTTTCTGAATAGTGCTCTCTGTTTCTCTGAACCGTACAGTAGTTTGCAAAATGAGGACTCATCACGTCTGCCTCACAGGGCTTTTCTACATGAAGGAGTTGGGATACGTGGAGAAAGCAGGCCTGACTCGGTGTATAGCTTATGTTTCGGCAGGGCCATGGAAATTCTTCCTTTCTGCATAAGTAAGTAAGGCTGTTGATGAACCTCAAGTCACTTACTCATCGATTTAAGATTAATTAAGTCTGTATTCGTTGAGTACTATGTATTTTATTCTGTGTACTCCAGAGTACAGATCTGGACCCCAAGGTGTCCCGAATGTGTACTAGAAAGTTGTCAATATCCTAAGAAAGGCATAGATGAAATACTTTGGGATTAAGGGCAGTCAGAAGCCTGTTGGATGGTAAGTAACCTCTCAGCTCTTTATCCTGAGATCTAAGGCTCTTGCCAAGAGAGAACGGTGCTCTTCACGAAACATCTCACAGATTGGAAGCGCAGGATTCTGTAGATCGTGTTATCGGGGCTTAGACACGTAGCTGTTACCGAGGTACCAAGTGGTGGGTGATAGGGTTTCTGTCCCAATATATATGGTGTCATGTAATTTGGCAGATAAATGAAGGAAGTTGCATTACTAGGGCAAACCATCACAGTTTGTGAACATGGCCCATCTCTGAGGGAGATGACTCTTTGGCATGGCCAAGAAGTGTGGTTCTTTTCTGCATGAACCGTGATGTTGATTTGAAAGGTATGTAACCAACTTGAAAGAACCTAATGTAATATACCAGAGTTAGGCATACCTAGGAGCTCCTTCATTCATCAGATATTTACTGAACACTTAAACTGTATATGCTAGGCATTGTGGGGAGTATAATGCTGAATCATTTTACGACTCAGACTGGTAAGGGAGATAAAGCTCGTTACACGTGTAGCTCAGATGTACAGCAGAAATGATCATTGAAAAGAGATACAAATTTAAGCGCAGCGGAGTTTTAGGAGAGGGAGAGATTATGTGCACTTGGATTGGGCTTTGTGTAGAGTGATCCCATGACTCCGTCTGCTTGGGTGAGCCCCAGCTTACTCCTAGCGTCATGGTGTCCCACTCAACTAACATCCCCTTTCACTATCAAATCGTCCCAGTTTGGGTGGTAAGTTATGTGGTCCCTCCAGCTTTGAGGATTAGGTAAAACTTGACTTTGTGGAGATAGAGAACAGTGTAGGTAAGGACAGTACTGTGAACAAAAACCACGGGTGACGGGAAGGCTTTGGTGTACTTAGGAAAGACATGTTCAGAAAGTTTGTAACTTTGGGAACAGGAAAGGGAATCATTGGAGATAAAAGTTGAAGTGGACGGTTGAGGTCAGATTTTGGGATATCCTGAATGCCAAACCACACACATACCTTGGATTTTAGGCAATTGGCAATGGAAGTCAGTGAACATTTTTTGTTTTTTAAGATTTATAAAGATCTTTCCTTCCAGATATAGTACAGGGCTTTCTGGGGGCACAGGAGCCCCTGCCAGTTAAGGATCATTTAGATTTCTATAGACGTCAGTAGGAAAATAAGATATGAATTACAATCTATAGTGAGGTATTATTGCAAAAATCTAAAAAATCATTAGGTTTTAGAGCGTGCATTGACTTTGAATCAAGCCCTGTGGTTTTATAGATGAAGAAAACTAACAAAGAGATTGTTAACTGTTTAAGCTCTCCCAGCAAGCTGTTGGCAGACACTGACCCCAGGCGCCCTGATTTCTTGTGTAGTGGGTATCTCACTTCACCACAGAGTAGTATTTTCGGGACTTTGCGATGACTTCCGGCCCGCCAGTGGCTCTGTGTCATGGCTTAGTTGTGATAAGGTAAAGAAATCTATTCTACTTCAAGGATGTTGACACTTACTTTTTAAAAATGTCTAGTGTTGGGACGCCTGGGTGGCTCAGTTGGTTAAGCAGCTGCCTTTGGCTCAGGTCATGATCCCAGCGTCCTGGGATCGAGTCCCGCATCGGGCTCCTTGCTCGGCAGGGAGCCTGCTTCTCCCTCTGCCTCTGCCTGCCACTCTGCCTGTGCTCATTCTCTCGCGCTCTCTCTCTGACAAATAAATAAAAAATCTTAAAAAAAAAATAAAAAAAATAAAAATAAAAATGTCTAGTGCCTAGAAATCCATTGAAGAAAGCAGACATAAAGAAGGGAGACTGTCAAACTAGTTGATCACTCCATGTCTGTCCCTGAGTGTCAGAGCACGTGTTAATGATGGTCGAAATCATTAAGACAAAAATTAAAAGCAAGGACAGTAGATACCACTTTCGCACACTGAAATAGGATTTTAAATTATAGCTTGTGTACAGGACACCTGGGTGGCTCAGTCGGTTAAGTGTCCAACTCTTGGTTTCCACTGATGTCATGATCTGAGTCATGAGATGAAGCCCTGAGACGGGCCCCCTGCTTAGAGTGGAGTCTCCTTGAGATGCGCTCTCCCCCTCTCCATTTCCCCTCCCCTACTCACTCACTCTCTCTCTCTAAAATAAGTAAATCTTAAAAAAATAAATTATGGCTTAGGTAGAAATGCAGGAATTCCTAAAAAAAAGTCTTTAATTATGAAATGTCATCTTTTGATAGTCTAGATCTTTGTACTTTTAAAAACACTTGGAAATATTAAAATTAGCAAAATTGATCAAATAAGTACAAGCCTACAAATTATTGGCATGTGAGAACTTTATTTTGTTCTAATTATCCATAATTGTTTTTGATACTCAGTGAAATTTAACATGTTATGATAAAGCTGTTGAAGTCTGAGAAAGGACTGAAAGCAGGTTTTGTGTATTTTTTATACTTTATGGGAAATTAACTTAATTTGCTTTAATCATTATATTTTTGGATGTCCATCGGAGAAATCCTGAGAAAATACAATTTTGGGGTGACCATGATATACCCAAATTGTGGGGTGAATATTTTCATGCATAAAAACCCAGTTGTTTACATCATATAGTATTTATGATATGAAAGCAATTTTGGAGATTCAAGACCTGGTGTAAAGAAAGGAAGTGTTAGATGAAATGCTACAACTTCCTCTTGAAAGGAAGTATTAGATGAAATGCTACAACTTACTCTCGTAAGCCATTTATCTCGTGAAGTTGTATCATCAAATAAACACATCATGTAAAATTATGTTTTCATCCCAGGAACACCTTTGGAACCTGATTCTAACTTCATATAAATAATCAGGTAGATATTTTACCTAAGTGGAGAAATTGCTGTAAAATCAGTGGTTTCCCGTGGACCCCAGTTTGAGCTTCAGAAGAACAGCTCACTTCAAAATGATGACTTTATTTTCTTTGGGATCTAGGTTTTCAGGATTCTTAGGGAACAGTAGGTTCACTGGACAAAACCAGCATAAAGCCACAGCAGAAATAAGGGTGAGAGATTTATTCCAGAATTCCAGATGGTTCTTGTAAACCTACAAAAGACAAAAACATTAGGTTAGCAGTTGCTATGTCCTTGGCCAGGGAATGATTTCCACTCTAGAAAATAGTAGGTCTTCTTTGATCTATCATCCGTCTTCAAATGTCAGATTCAGGGGGCAGACACAGAGTCCACAAGGGGGAAGAACTCACCAGGCCAGCCCGAGGCTCAGAGAGGGGAGGAATAAAACATTCAGAAACCTTCTGTAACCGTGATCTTCTGCTCTCTGACAACAGCTGCAGGGCTTCCACGGGCAAACTTTGCAGCTCTGAGGTCCTGGAGTTGTTGTCGTTTGGAAGAATGTGTGGGTGGGGGGAGAAGGCAGAGGAGGAAAGCCTGTTTGCCAGGTCGGGGAACTGGTGGGATGCTGCAAAGGGGCGGGAACAGAGCTCAGAGCCAGTCCTGCTGGGGGAGTGCTGGAGCATCCGATGTTGAAACGCACTTTCTGGACATAGTTTTTCATTTATATCGATTTTCTTACACTATTTTTTTTCTTTTTTTTGAGAGCACGGTGGAAATAATAGGGCAGAAAGAGTCAGCATATTATGACATCTAAGAAGAGGAATTTCCTCAAATTAATTTGTTTTTCTGCTTTATAAAAGGAGGAAAGTAGGTAGCTGATGAGAGCTTAGCATGACAACCACCATTTCAGATGCATCTGGATGCAAACTTGCTTTATTCAACCTTCTTCATTTCTTCTTTGTACCATTCACATGGTACTTATGGTAGGTTATTTCTGAATGTGCCTTATCTTGCCAGTTAGACTGTAGCCTCTGAGAGCAGAGTCAAGGGTTCAGAAATGAAAATAAAGGCATTAATGTTAGGGTTTAACACCTTGTGGAATGCTTTTCAGATATATTATTTGGTATCTCTTAACAGTGTACTGAATGTAACAGAAGCTTTGCATTAAAAGCTAGAAGAACAAGATTATGTGTATTTTCAATTTTATTCAAGACTCACTAAAATGTGGTTTATACTAAAAGACAACATTGGTGAGATTTTCAAATGTTTAGGTCATGTGCTTTAGAGTACCACAAAAATCTACTTCATATAAGCTCTGAGCAAATGTAATGTTAACAATTTATATGAGATTTATTTAGGGGTAAATTTAAAATCAGTAGAGACAGTAGAGAAAGGTTTGAGACTTTTGAAGTTAAAATTGGAAACCTAAGGGAGATTTTACCACTTTGTTTCAAAGTTCTATCTGCAAGTGATGGACAAACAAAATAAGTTCCCAAGGCAAAGCAGTGGTTTCCTGACCCACTTCCTCTGAGCCACACCTGATTCTCTCTCCCCAGAGTCAACCTACCTATGTAATGGGGATTTTTGGGGCTAACCTCTGTGTTTTTAAATAACATATTTATATGTCTTAATTTTTTAGTTTTAGATTTTGAGAATCGACTTCTTGTTCTGGATGAGGATTTGGCTCTCATGGGTGCCCCCCAAACCCCCCTTCCCCCTCATCCATCATCTTGGGGTATTCCATCCCCTTGTGAAGAAATCAGTATTCAGTGTTTACATTTTTATGACTATGTAAATACTGTTTCTGGATGACCATTCTAGTGTACTATACTTGAATTTCCTTTGTTTTTTCTGTGGTTAATAATTATCTCTTGTTTTTCATTGGTTTAATTTTCTATGTCCCTGTCGCCTATTTGCTGCCAGAACTTAAATCTCCTTAAACACAGCAGATGTCCTCTTGGTTTCAGACCTCCTGCTCCTTCTGTCTTTGGTCTCCGCTTCTGACGGGTTATTCACTATAACTGCTACACGTGTCATGTTTATGGGATCTCCGAGTGCTGTCATCTTGTAGATTTCATTTGTCTTTTACCTGTGTTGAATACCTTAATTTTTAGATCCCAGTTTTCCAGTTTTCTTGGTTTCTTCTGTCATTTTGGCAGAGTTGCATTAGAAAGGGGATATAGGAGATGAATTTGTTGGAACTTTTCATTTCAGAATATGCCACATTTTCCTACTTTCATACCTGATTGACATCTTAGCTGGGGATATAATTCCAGGTTGGAAATAATTTGCACTCTCTGGCTCCCTGCACTGCGGGAGCCTGCTTCTCCCTTTCCCTCTGCCTGCCACTCCCTATTTGTGCTCTCTCTCTCTGTCAAATAAATAAAATCTTTTTTAAAAAAAAGGAAATAATCTGCACTCAAAAATCTGATGATATTGCTCCACTGACTTGTAGCTTTCAGTCTTGTGTTTGAGAAGTGTGATGACTTTCTGATTCTTTTTTTCCAGTTTTATTGAGAAGTAATTGACATTCATCATTGTGTAAGCTTAAGGTATACAGCATGATGGTTTGATTTACATATACTGTGACTTAAATGTAGAAGTTTCAGCTAACATCCATTATCTGATATAGATACAATTAAAAGAAAAGAAAAAGAAAAAAAATTCCCCTTTGATGAGAATGCTTAGTATTTACTCTCTTAACAGCTTTCCTATATGTCATACAGAAGTGCTAATTATACAATACGGTGAGTATTGTACATTCCAAACCTAATACTTGTTTATGTTATAACTGGGAGTTTTTACCTTTTGACCCCCTTTCTCCAGTTCTCCCTTCCCATGCTTTTGGCCTTTGGTAACCACGGGTCTGATCTTTCTCTATGAATTTGTTTGTTTTGTTAAGATTCCACATGTAAGTGAAATCATACAGTATTTGTTCTTCTCTCTCTGACTTATTTCACTTAGTATAATATATTCAAGGTCATCCATGTTGCAAATGGTTGGGTTTCCTCAATTTTTAAAGCCGAATAATATTCCATTTAATGTATATACCACAGCTTCTTTATCCATTCATCTATCGATGATCACTTAGGTTGTTCCCATGTCTTGGCTGTTGTAAAGAATGCTGCTAGTGAACATGGGTGTGCAAATATCTTTTGGAGTTAGTGTTTTCATTTCCTTTGTGTATATTCCTAGAAGTGGAATTGCTCGGTCATATGGTAGTTTTAATTTTAATTTTTTTGAGGTTACTCCATAATGGCTGTTCCAATTTGTGTTCCCACCAACAGTGCACAAAGATTTCTTCCATCCTCACCAGCATTTGTTATTTCTTGTCTTTTTGATGATGGCCGTAATATCTCATTGTGGTCTTAATTTGCATTTCCCCAGTGATATTGAGTGATGTTGAGTTTTTTTCTGATGTACCTGTTGACCTTTCATATATCTTCTTTGGAAAAATGTCTATCCAGGTTCTCTGCCTGTTTTTTAATTGGGCTGCTTGTGGTTTGTTTTTGTTACTGAGTTGTATGAATTCTCCATATATTTTGGATATTAACTCCTTATCAGGCATATGGTTTGCAGATTTTTTTTGCATTCGGTAAGTTGTCTTTTTACTTTGTTGACTGTTTTTTCTTTCGATGCACAGAAGCTTCCTAGTTTGATGAAATCCTTGTTTATTTTTTATTTTGTTGCTTATTTTAGGCATCGTATCCAAAAATTCATCACCAAGACCCATGTCAAGGAGCTTTATTCCTCTGTTTTCTTCTAGGGGTTTCATGGTTTGGGGGCTTACATTTAAGTGTTTAATACATTTCAAGTTAATTTTTGTGAGGGGTTTAAGATGGGTCCAGTTTTCACTCTGTACGTGTGAATATCCAATTATTTCAGCAACATTTATAGAAGAGACCGTCTTTTTTCCATTGAGTATTTTGGCTTCTTTGTCAAATATTAGCTGGCCTTATATGCTTGGATTTATTTCTGGGCTCTCAATTCTGTTCCATTGGTTTATTTGGTTTTATGCCAATATCATAGTGTTTTCATGCTGAAGCTTGAAATTAGGATGTGTGATGTGTCCTGCTTTTTCTTCTTCCTCAAGATTTCTTTGGCTTTTTGGGCTTTCTTGTGGTTCCATATAAATTTTAGGAGTATTTTTTCTACTTGTATGATAAAGTGCCATTAGAATCTTGACAGGGATTGCATCGAATCTGTAGATGGCTTTTGGCAGTATTGACATTTTAACAATTAATTTTTCCAATTCTATCAGCGCAAGACACCTTTCTGTTTATTTGTGCCTTTGATTTCTTTCACCAGTGTCTTATAATTTTCACAGTAGAGCTCTTTCATCTCTTTGGTTAAATTTATTCCTGAGTATTTTATTGTCTTCGATGTTACTATAAATGGTATCCATTTTTAAAATTTCTTTTTCAGAAATTTTGTTGTTAGTGGAAAGCCTGTCTTATTCTTGATTTGTTTGGGGTGTGTGTGTGTATTTTGATGATCTGGTTCCTCTTTGAAGCTTTTACACTCTTCTTGTTGCCTCCATGTTCTAAAATTTTACAGTGTTCTGCTTTGATTTAGGTCCTTTTTTGACCATTGTTCTGAGTGGGCCAGATACAATCTGGAAACCTATGTCATTTTGTTCAGAGAAGTTTTCTTGCACTACATCTTTGAAAGTATCTTCCCCTTCACATGTACGTCATTTTCTCTGAAACTCTAGCTGCTCAGATACTAGACCTTCTGGACTGGTCCTCCAGTTTTCCTCTCTTTTCCTTTCTATCTGTCTTACTGTCTGGGAGATTTTCTTCACTTGATCTAACACTTCAATAGATGGGTTCATTTCTGTTCTCGTGTTGTTTATTTCCAAGAGTTTAAAAATTCTTTCTCCAAATATTTCCTTTTTAGTGTTCTGTTCTAACTCTTTGAAGGTGCTAATTGAAACTTCTCTAAACAAAATTGAAATTTTCTCCTATTCATTGCATTGCCTGTTTTATGATTTCAGTGTGTTTGTTTTAGATTCTGCTTTTATTTTACAGGTAGTGTTCTTACTTCTATGTTAGACGTAACTAATGCCCATCATCCTGGTTCTTAACTCCCTCTGGCATGTGAGAGCATTAACTTCCCTGCTTTTATGTGACTTGTTTTGGCCAGTGGACTGTGAACAGAAGTGGTGTGCGCGTCTTCCTTGCCCACAGGATACGTGTCATCTTGGGATGGAGGTGCCACAGTCACCCAACATGTGTTCTGGAATGCTGAGCCAGGCTCTAGGGACCAGCTGCTTGGGGGAATCATCCAGGCTCACTTTGAACTTGGCTTCAATGTGAAATAGGGGATTGTTGTGTTTAGCCACTGGGATTGGCATTGTTTTTCATTGCAGCATCACCTGGCTTGTCCTGACTGATACAGCCCCCAGACATATTTAAGAATGAGTCATAAAATGCTCTTTGGAAGCTCTGTATTTGTGGGTAGGGCTTCATTGTGTAGTGATCTAGCCCAGCCTCTCTGTTATGGTATTCCCAGACACAAATGTCAACAGATCTCTTTTCCTGTTCTTGTTAGTTTTCTTGGGAAATCCCCCACCATCCCCTGCCTGGTAAATATAAGCCTGATTGCCAAGATTCTGCAAGCTGAGGAGGGAAAGGGAATGGTATGTAGACTGCCCCTTAATCCTCCTGTTGTCAACGATGTCTTCCTTCTTTCAGCTGTAGCAGCTGCCCAGGAGGGAGTCCACAGTCCCTGTCTGTGAGCTGTGTGGAGAGGAACCGTCTGTTTCTGACCAGGGTGGGCAGAAGTAGGGGGCAGCTCTGCTGCTTACCAGACTTCCAGCGAGTCCTCCCCAGCCACAGCCTAATGTCTGAGTTCTTGACACCAAAATTCCAGAGCCGGGTTAGGGGTCTGCGGTATGAATTATCAATTCTTTTTATTATCAAGCTTCTAATTGCTTGCAGATTTAGGTTTTCTATTTCTCACGTCTGCTAAGTCAGTTACTACTTTGCCGTTTGCTTCACCACCTCAAATTTTGTTGCACTTGTCCATTGACCCTCCCTTTGTCTTTTTGTGTGTATGCCTTTTTTCATCCCCTGGCTGCTGTCTTCTAGAGGGTGTGTACGTCAACACATGTATTGAGTCTGTTGTGTTTACTGGAATTTCCTTAATGAGGGATTTCCCCCCAACATTTTATTATGAAAAATTTCAAACATACAAAAAAGTGAAAACAGAATAAACATGTGTATATTTTCTTCTTAGATCTGACAAATAACTTATTGCTACATTTGCTTTATCTTCCGCTCCTCTCTTTACATATATGTATATGTTATATTTGTATCTATATTTACCTTTTTTGCTCAAACATTGGAAGGTAACTTAAGATATTATGCCCCTTCACTACTAAGTAGTTTAGTATACATCTTCCCAGAACAAGAATATTCTCTTACACAGCATAATACCAATGATCACAACTATGGAAATTAAAAAAAAAACAACTTCTGTAATATCACCTTACATCTGGTATATTTAAATTACCTTAGTTGTTCCAACAGTTCTTTTATAACCTTTTATTCCCCCTTAAAAAATGGGACCTAATTGATCTAAACATGCGACGATTGGTGGTTACTTCTCTTTTGGGCCAATAGCCAATTCTTCAAGCTTCTTGTATTTTGCATTTTTTCTTTCACTTAATCTTGAACAGTAAGTACCTGCACCTGTAGAACTGGATTAATAACCAAAATCAAGGCTCCGACAAGGAGATGTTAGGGAAAGCATCTAGGAGTGGGCTGAAGTTTATTTTGTAAACAATCTTAATGGCTTGTTTTTCTAAATCAGGAGTTACTAATCTAAAAATTTACCAAGCAGTGTGCTTTGCACATTCAATTCACGACTGCTGTAGATAAAGAAGCAATATTTATCTTTGCGGCGATGAAGAGTTATATTTAAAGCTCTGCCCAGCCCACTTCACCTTGTACACTTTGCCAGCATTCAACCTCCTGACTTCTGTGTAACTTCGGACTGAATTTGAGCCAAAGCTCAAAGGGCGTGCATTTTTGTTTATGACTGAGGGCTGATCTCTGAAGTTAGTATAGCTATCAGACATTCCTGACATTCCATATGTCTAATTTTTAGTGCTTTGAGGACCTGGTGCTACGCCAGAGGTAAGTAGAGGGCGAGAGCCCAAGGAAATAAATAGCGCCAGAGACTCTTCGAATAAGTTATAAAAATTCAATCCTGTGTTTAGCAAAGCAAATGCCAGGTATGGCATTGATTAGTAGTGTGTTAGTGCCATTCCTTAGGCTGCTTAGGAACATTTCTTAGTTTTCAGATATTTGATTCTTGAAATTCCAACCCTGGAGCTTTAAAAAAGTTTCTGTGATTCTTTTGGTTTGTGTGTTAGTTGCACTCGGGGCCAAGATGAGGTGCTTTGCAATGCAGAAGTCTCGCGTCCGGAGAGCAGTTCAGTGTTTGGTTGACGGGGTCGTCAGCACAGATGCAGTGATTGGCAGAAAGAACATTTATTGAACGCGTGTTGAATGCACATCAGCTATTGCTCTAGGCACCAAGGACTGCAGTGGTGGACAAAGCAAGTCATGGGGAGGTAGGAAGAAAGACTCCATCAATAAACAAGACAGATCAGACAAGATAGCAGCTTTGAGGAGATCAACTGAGTCCTACGAACCGGTAGTGATTATTTTAGATAGGCTTGTGTAATCGGCAGCTCTGCCGAGTTAACAGCCTACAAAACCCAGTGGCTTTTATACAGATGTCTGCTTCTTGTTCATGCGGTGTCAAGTCAACTAAAAAATAAGAAGTAAAATAGTCACCTAAACTATAAATCCAAGGAATGGGGATTACGCATGATCGATAACTTGGTCACTAAAAATGGATTTTAAGAAATTCAGATTTGTCTCAGTCCAATCATATCACAAAAGAGGGGCATTGGATCCTGATGTTAATAACTTAAAATTATAATCTTTACATTTAATAGAAAACAGTTTAGGACAAAGAAGTCAAAGAAGTAAATTGTAGGACCTTTGGTCAGAAGCTTTAAATGTTTGTTATACTCTTTCAGTGTACAGTTCAGGAAAGGCTAAATAATAGAAAGATGTTTCCTCTTTGCAATGAAGACATTATACTTAAAACATGCGGGGGCGCCTGGGTGGCTCAGTGGGTTAAAGCCTCAGGTCATGATCCCAGGGTCCTGGGATCAAGCCCCATATCGGGCTCTCTGCTCGGCAAGAAGCCTGCTTCCTCCTCTCTCTCTGCCTGCCTCTCTGTCTACTTGTGATTTCTGCCAAATAAATAAAATAAAAAAAAAAACCAACCACATGCGAATGGATGGTTCATCCTCTTAATGGACACATTATATATAAGATATGTGAATAGACACTGTATAGAAACTGAATAACCAATGTTACTTCCAAATTTCTAAAGTAACATATGTGGGTTCAGGCATAGATCTTTTGCAGGTACACCTATAATAGTCATCTTTGAAACATGAAGCACACCTTTCAACATGTGCTTTTTCTCCATCAAGAAAAAGAGCGGGTACACAGAGGGTGATGGACTCCTGGACCTCAAAGCTTTCTTTGCAGGCATCAGACATGGTTTCGTTTGTGGCATTGTGATCAGATGTGCCCAGGGTCTTCCCATTCTTGAAGACTGGTACTTTCGGGTCAGTCATAATGAGACATCTTAATGCCAGGCTAGGGTCTGCTAATAGCATCGCCCTAGCATCAGAAATTTGTTCAGTGCAATCTATCAGGAATGCGGTGGCCACAGCCAGAACAACCTACTTTTCTTGGAGCATTTACCCAAGCAGGCTTGCCAGGGATCCACGGAAACAACACAAGCTTCCCTTGATGAACAGTATGATGTTCATTTGCTTTGTCTCTAAATGTAATGCTGTCTGTAGGCGTAGATGATGAAAAAGTAAAAACCAGAGGATAGAAGTGAAGCCCCAGATACTCCCCCGCAAGTCACCAAGGCTTACTTCTTAAAAATCTCCAGCCTGGAAACTTCGCAACCCGCCGCATGGTAGCTGGAACCCAGCCCGGGCAGCCAAGCACTCCGTTCCGTGGCCCCCAGCTGCACGGCTGCAAACCCGGGAACTGCCCAGGTCAGGCACCCTGGCCTGGGGTTGCTGTCCCCTCGAGAGCCACCATCCCGTGTGCGTATGTGTAGGTGTGCGGCGGGCGGCACCTTCTGAGGCCAGCTTTGGGCACCTGTGCCTGAGCAGAATACTTGTCAGTATCCGCCCGAGGGCTCGCTCAGGAAGGCTCAGTACAGTGTTGCTTTTAGATACAGTTCAACTGCCCAGAGGTACCAGAGGTACCAGAAAGGCTAAATAAACCGTGGTCTAAATCTGCTTTGAAAAATGAGAGAGCAACACGAAAGGTCCCAATTTCTGTCGTTGGATGAATAAGGGAAACTTCAGAATGACAGTTGTGGTGTATTATGTTAACGCTGCAGACCGTTTTCTAGCTATTCACAGAGATAGGTCTGGAAGGATACACACTGCGCTGGTAATTGTGGGGATCCCTGAGGAGAGGGGTGCGGGTTGCGGGGAGGAGAGGGGACTGTCAAAGGGAGGGGAGGTGGAGGAAGCGAGCTGTGTGGGTTGAGGGGGTGTCTGGGGATTGAGCCTGAAGGATTTATGATGGATTGAGTAGGGGTTCTGGGGGTGAGGGAGCGGGACAGATCAAGCCTCTGGGTTTGGGATCATCGTATTTTCCAAGACGTGTAATCTGGAGGAGTAGGGTTAGGAGAAGGGTGGGGGGGTGGGTGGGTGCAAGGGTTATGTTTTGTGTGAATTCAACATTCGATGTGGTTATGAGCCCCCCTGCATAACCCCTGCACACACACACACACACACACACATACACACAGAATTATCAGGTAGATGTTGGCTGGGTGTACACTGGGTCTCCAAACAGAAGTGTGACTTAGCGATCACTCAGTCATTTTCTCTAGCATCTGTTGAGCACCAAGGGCCATGCTACGTGCCTAGAGAAAAACCAAGAGGGACTTAGTGAATAGAATTGACAAGTCAACTGAAAAAAATGTGAACAATATGAAAAATGACCAATTTGGGTGGGAAAAAATACTTCCCAAACCAGAGCTCCTACAGAGCTCCATGTGATGCTTTTTTAACTCATAAATCTTAGTGGGCAGGATGGTTGCCTGGGAAGACAGCACATTCCATAGGCTCTTTTAAGGAAGCTGAATTTCAGAGGACAGCCGTAAGGTGAAACCGAGCTGGGAGAGAGTGGTGGACAAGTGGAGGGAAGGAAGGCGTCCAGGCAGAGGGAGCTACAGCCAGTTTCTGCTCCCCGTGCGTCGGGCTGACTGGTTTTTCCCTTACTTTGCATGGACTCGGTTAGGTTTTTAGCAGTGGGTAGAGTAGACGTCGGAAGTACAGATGTCCTGCCTCTGGGCAGTGAAGTCGTTGTAGGATTGCCACCCTTTGCCAGCTGACAAACATTAGGATTTTCTGGTGTTAATGAGGTTAATAAGCTAATACCTTGTTGGTCTGAGCTGGTTTTTCTTTCTTCTCTGATGTTCAGTATTTGTAGACCACTCTGCCAATAACTTGTGCCAACCATGTCACGAAACTTGGCCCTTCACACTGAGCTTGAAGTCGGATCATTGTTTCTCTCCCAAAAGCTACGTTTGTTTGCAGATGGTCACAGCAGCCTTATTCACATCAGCAGAAACAATCCCAAGGTCTATAAAGCGGTGAATGGCTAAGCAAAATGTGATATATCCATACAATAGGACACTATTTTGCCATAAAAGGAACAAATTCTTTTCGTGTTGGTAGGAATGTGCTAAACTTAGATTGCATGGTGGTTTTAACTCTATACATTTACTTAAAATTTCTGATTTGCACACTTAAACCACGGGGAATTTTTATGGTATAGAAGTTAGACTTCAGTAATGCTGTTAAACAGCAACGAGGCTTGGGGTTATAAATTCCAGCCTGAGCCGTGACTGCTTCCTGTGGTCAGGATGGTGGGAGAACAACCATCGTGATGGCATTTGGTGTCGTGGGGAAGAGGCCGCTCCTGTGTTGACTCTGCCAGGTGCGTTTTCTGGCCAGAGGATTCCTTCCCTTTTGACCAGTATGGGGTCCCTGGGACATCAGCTCGAGAACTGGGTGCTCTGGGTGCTCACGTAGTGTCCTCAGGAGGGTTACTTGGTGTTCAACGGAACGGCCTCACTGGTGTGAAGTCAGTCGTTTTCCGATGGTACAAAAAGCAGATAGGCTCAAAGTTCATTGGTTTTCAAAGCAAACATTTCGCTCTCCCCGGGGAACACTTTCATGCCGCGCTTACATCCAGAGGACAGATGGCCCATCCCTGGTTATTTGTGGAAGAACTGCTGGGGGACCAGAACCGTGCTTCGCCTCATCCTGTGTATCCCAGTGAGGGACAGAGGCCATCAGTAGAGATTTGGTGGTCTGGTGAACACATGAATGAAATGTTCCTTTGTTGGTGGTTTTATTATGACTTCCTAAGGGCAGGAGTGAAAAGAAGAGAGTGAAGTGGGGTTTTCCCCCTCTTCCAGTTGAAGTCCGTTATCTGAGCCCTTCTTTCTGTTTTCTGATTTTGTCACATTAAATGTGGGTTCATCCCAACGCCATGCCTGGCGCACTCATCTCCTCCGTTATCTGATGTCCCTGTGGAAATTTCAGTCTATATTTCACCTGCGTGTCCCTCTAGCACTTTACACGCCACATCTTTTAAAGGTAATGAATTCCCAATAATTTTGCTTACCCATGCTGCAGTGACGGTGCTCAAACCACAGAACCGGAGACTTCCTCATTTACCGCTGTCTTATTGAGTGAGTGCGTTGCTTCAAGAACACCCCTCAGCCTTTCAGGATCCAGCTTTGACTTTCAAGGACCCCTGCCTGGAACCCCACATTTATAGGAGCCTTTTCTCTTCCCTGACAGCCTCAGATGCTGTTATTTCCCTCACGGCGTCCTGTCTGCTGCTGCCACATTGCTTTCCTTTCTCCCTGGCCATTGCTTACTACGGGATGGTAAAATGGAAAACTGAGCTGTTTCAGCCCCTCTCCAAACCAGCGGGTCTCCCCCTGGGGCAGGCAGCAGGGAGGCGGGCTGAGGGTGGAGCCCCGCCCTGAGGCTCTCATATAGTGGTTTGAGGGGTGGAAGTTGGTAACTTGGCATTTCTGGTAAGTTATTAGTTGACCCTGACGCTGCTGGTTTAGTCTGTTGTGTTCACGGCTGTTAGGCTCACCTTCCTCAATTAAAACTTGTCCCGATGATGCTTCTCCTTGCTGGGGTCTTCCACTGGCCTGGGACCGGATTTCCCAAGGAGGGTGTCGTAAAATGGGGACATCACATTAAGTACATTTTAGTCCTGTTAACTTTTCTGTTGTAAGAAGAGAGTCAGTCTGGTGCTGGTATGTCTTTAACACCTTTCTAATACTTAGTTGCCTTTTAACGGAGCCAGCTGTAAGCTTCACCTCTGTGTGAGGAATTCTCCGAAATGTATAGCATGATCTTGTTTTCTTTGTATTTATTTTTCAGTGGGAAGAGTTAAAGGACTGTAGTTTGAAACACTGGATATAGGAATGGAACCCAGAAGTCATAAAGAATTCTTGTGTATCTTCTGTGGGTTTCATACTTTAGCTTCACTTATCACATGTGATTCTTTCGACTTACCTGGAATTAATACAGTTGGAAGGAAGATACAGGAGCTAGATTTTTTCCCCTGTCAATCCAGTTTCCGCAAGACTTTTCTTCTTCTCTTATTATTTTTTAGAGAGTTGGGAGGGGCAGAGAAAAGAGGGCAACAGAGAATGCCAAGCAGACTCCCTGCTGAGCACGCAGCCTGTCTCCGGGCTCCGTCTCACAATCCCAAGATCATGACCTGAGCCAGAATCAACAGTCGGACAGGTAAACTGACTGAGCCACCGAGATGCCTCTTCCCACTACTTTTAAATAGTCTTTCTTTTTCTTACCCTAAACAAAGTTCATGGACTAGTAATATCCTCAGAAAAAAAAATATTTGCATCCTGACAAAGGATTAATGCCAACATGCATTGCAAGTTGCTACAAATCAGTATGGAGGGCAGACAGCACACTTTTAAAAAGGACAAAAGGAAGCACGTAAACATACGGAAAAGTTACACACCTTATGTAGTAATTGTTAGATTTCCCCTCTCCCCAGGACCATATCAGGTGTGGTGGAACGTGGGTAATGGGCGCTCACTACCATTGTGGAGAAGAGTATTTTAAAAATTTAAATTTAAATTTAAATTAAAAAAATTTAAATGCTGGGGCGCCTGGGTGGCTCAGTCGTTGAGCGTCTGCCTTCGGCTCAGGTCATGATCCCGGGGTCCTGGGATCAAGCCCTACATCAGGTTCCCTGCTCCACAGGAGGCCTGCTTCTCCCTCTCCTACTCCCTCTGCTGTGTTCCCTCTCTCGTTGTGTCTCTGCCAAATAAATAAATAAAATCTTTAAAAAAAATAAAATAAAAAATTTAAATGCTGGGGCACCTGGGTGGCTCAGTAGGTTGGGCCTCTGCCTTCAGCTTGGGACATGATCTCAGGGTCCTGGGCTCAAGCCCCGCATCAGGCTCTCTGCTCAGCTGGTTCTTGTTCTCTGCCTGCCTCTCTGCCTACTCTCTCTCTCTGTCAAATAAATAAATAAAATCTTAAAAAAATTTTTAAAATGCTAATATGTCTTTTAAGATCTCTCTAATGTATATTGATGTTTTTAAGTTTTAAAAATATGTATATTCTTTGACTCACTGCCAGGAATTTAAAAAAATAATTGCACTGCTGAAAATATTTGCAAGCATGTACACGGAAGCATTTCTCTTGAAGGAAGTTGAAACTAATGTCTGTTAATTGATGGTTTGTCAAATAATGGGCTGTAATCTATTCCATGTGTGTAGATATTAAAATATTGAAGTAAATGTGTAGTTATGCTCATTGAAATATTTCTAACTTGTATTGCAAACTAAATAAAGTCCTAGAAAATGCACATAGCATGAGCCTAATCATATGTTTTGTAATAGCATGTGAATTTATAGATAGACTGAAAAGATACCAAAGTGTGGGAATATGTATCTTTCTATAGGGAAATGAAGGCAGGACTTTACAAATAGTTTATTCTATTTTATATATCTTTTGTAATGAGAACGTATTACTTGTGTTTTTTAAGGCAAGGCTCAAAAATATAGTATATAGTTTATTTAATTTAATATTCTGATCTTATAAAAATGTGCATAATATTATATGCGCTTCAGTATACGGGTATATATGTTTATTTCAGAAAAACGTAGCCTGGAGTGAACCACACTGTGAACTAGGGTTTTCCCCTACATAATAAGGGTTATAGGGATTAAAAAATAATCTTCCCAGTTCCTTAGATTTTGATAAAAGTAGTACAGCATCATTTTAATCATCAAGTCAGCCTCTTTAAGAAAGAGCTTGAATACAGTAAGGTTGTAGCTGTCTAGAGGTGTGCTGTAGGTAGGTCAGTTCTTTGTTGTTCTGGCTGGAGCACTGTCTCCTGAGTAAATCCCCCCAGCATCTTCCAGTCCTGGTCCTTGAATAGCACCTGTGATGGCGGCCATAATGCTCGTGCTCTTCAAGCTGTAGGTAGGAGGATGAGGCGGTCTTGGTGGGTCTTTTTGTTTGTTTGGATAATAATCCGTTAAGCCCTCTTCCTCTCACCAGCATTCCTCTCTTCTTTACTGGCATATCTACTTAAATTCTCAAACTCTTTTCCAAAACCAAATAATCCAATGGGCAAACATTTCTTGGCACTTAGGAGAGAAAAGAGGTTCAGGTTAAAGTGTTTGCTGACCACTCTGTTTTCTGCTGTAGGGGAAAATACTTTTAAAAAATGAGTGAATTATTTTAACACCTGCGATAAATTCTTTCACCTCTCTGTAACTAAGAATCTGTTTTCTGTTTAGCTATTCATTTATGATACATAATGTAATTATAATAAACCAAAGTAAGTTATAGGACCAGACATTTTGATGTAATATCAAGAGATTTTTCTCCTTTCTTGTCCCACAGTCTTTATTATCAACTATTCATTAATATGTTTATCAGTGATCACTTAAATACTAACCTTCATCCTATTCTTTTAATGAATGCATTTATTATTACATTTATGTAAATTGAAAAATTTAAAAATAGTAACAGTCCTTCCATGATTGTTTTCACCCCTGTCTTTCTTTCTAATCTGCGTCCGTTCAGTTGACACGAATTCTGACCTGACGAGGTGGGTATCTTGCTAGGGTTGGAGAGAGCAGAATGGGCCCTGCCTTGGAGAAGCTCAGAGGCTGTGGGGGAGACAGTGGTTAGTAAGAGGCCTTAGGTGGCCACCCAATCTTTGGAGGGGTGGTCCTGTGGGACAGGATTCAGGGAATACTGGGTGAGAATAGCATTCCTAGGTTAAATGGAATGGTTAAATGGAAGGTTAAATGGAATCAACTTTTTAATGGTTTTCTAATACTGTCAAATTGTTTCTTAAAAGAATTGTATCAAGTTACAGAATTATTAGCAACAAAGGAAAGTAACTGATTCTTCACATCCTCACCGGAATTGAGTTTCATTAGGAAAACAAAGCAAAACAAGACAAAACAAAAACTCAGTACCCTAACAGGCTTAAAATTAAGCCTCATTATTGTTTTATTTGGCATTTCTTTTTTATTAGTGAAGTTGCACATTTTCATATATTTTTATTATTTAACTTCTTCTTGTGAAGAGATCTTACTCACTTGGAGTCTTGGCATCGTGAGAACTTGTTACTATTTTTTCAAAATTGTTTATTGAGGTGAAATTCACATACCGCGGAATGAGCCACTTTAAAGTGGCATTTCCTGCCCTCACACTGTTGTGCAAGCACCGTCTCTGTTTGGTTCTGAACCATTTCTCTCCTTCCAGAATCCTCCTCCAGCAGCTTCTCCCCATTCGCCCCCCTCCCTAGCTCCTGACAGCCACCCCTCTAACCCTCTATCTTCCTGGGTTTATTTATACTGGATATTTCATACGGGAGGTATACCCTGTGTGATCTGCGGGATCTGGCTTTACTTAGCCTAATGTTTTGAAGGCCCTCGCATTGTAGCGCTGTAGCCACACTATTCCTTTCCGTGGCTGGGTCATACTGCATTGCGTGTAGATGTCACACGTGCTCTGTCCATTCATTCATAGGTGGACATTTGAGGTGTCTCACTTTTTGGCTCCTGTAGACAGTGCTGCTGTGACCATGAATGGGCTTGCAGTGGCTTGGGTACATGTTTCCAGTTCTTTGGAATAGAACTGGCATAGACCCAGGAGCAGGTGTATGGGGTCATACAGTAATTCTGTGTTTAACTTTTGAGGACCTGCCAAACTGTTTCCTACAGAGGCTGCGCCATTTCACCTTCCCACGGACAATGTACAGGCTTCCCCTTTTTTCCACATCTGTGTCAACACTTGTTACTTTTCATATCGGGGGTGCTGGTGGTCTAAGTATAGCCATCTTGGTGAGTATGAACTGGGACCTCATTATGCTCTTATTTGCATTTTCCTGTTGACTAATGATGTTGAGTACTTATTACTATTTTGTATGTGGGTGAGAATAGGAAAGAAAAAGAAACCTTGCTTTTTAAGAACTTATTTTAAACATTTGTAAGTGTTTTTTGAGGGAAAAAAAGTTTACTGAAAATTATATGAAGCGACTTCAGTAAGAATTATTAAGCCATTAATTTTGTCCAAACATTATATAAACATAGTTTTCATCATATAGGTATTTCTGAAGCCAAGGCTTCTGCCTCCAGTTTCATTTTTAAATTGAGTTTGTTTTCATTTCTCCATCACCTGGGTGGATTAGGGCTGTGATTAATGGTTTAACTAGTGGTTCTCAGAGTATGGTCTAGGGGCCACAGTGCCTGCATCACTTGGGATCTTGTTAGAAATACAGGTTCCCCACCTTGATCTACTGGGGCAGAAACTGGGGATGGGCTCAGCAATGTTTTGTTTTGTTTTAAGATTTTACTTATTTTTGAGGCAGAGATAGTGAGAGAGAGCGCACGAGCGTGGGGCAGAGGGAGAAGCAGGTTCGCCTCTGAGCAGAGATCCTAATGCAGGGCTCGGTCCCAGGACCCTGGGATCATGACCAGAGCTGAAGACAGCCCCTTAACCAACTGAGCCACTCAGGTGCCCCCCAGGGATCTGTTTTAATAAGCCTTTTAGGTGAGTTGTATGTACATGTAGGTTTGGGAGCCACACTGGAAACCAGCATTTCTAAGCAGATACTCTTGTTAAAGAGCTCCTGTGGGAAATTCAGTCCACAATTTTGGCCTTACAGATACCAAATTTTTTTTTTAGTTAAAACAGGCAAACAATATAAACAATTAAGTCGAATCATTTTATAACTTCCTGTTTCAGAATTGTGTGTATATAATATTACTTAGGAATTGCAATTCGATCTACAAATCCTATCAAAAAGATAAGTGTTTTTAAAAAGTGACTTTTGCTCATTGGTCACATCGTCAACGTAGGAGTCGTGTGTCCCTAATATGTCTCTTAACCTCTGTCTGTGATTGTACTTGATGTCCTACTCTTTAGGAGCCTCTGTTGCGAAGGTGGGCAGTGTGAAGGCCCGTGTTGTGGGGCACGCGGCCTTTGCTGGCCACAGGAACCCCTCGGGCCATATAGATGGCCGCCGCGTACCCCTCTGCCCAGCAATGCTGCCTCAGCATCCTGACCCCTCCCCCTCCCTCCAGAACTTTTGAAAGGAGCCCCTTTTCTTGCTGCGTCTTCCAGAAACTGGTGGTGAGTCAAATCCGTATCAGGAGCCAAACGCACACTTTAGAGAACAATGCCAGCCTCACACGGGATCATCAGCCCAGTGGCTGGAAACTCCAGATGGTGACTAGAAGGAGGTACGTGTTACCCAGTCCCGTGCTTACCAGATTAGAGTTTAAGTTTCTGTCCTGCATGGGCTGTTCAAATGGCAGTAATACTTGTATGTACTTCGCAGAGGTTTATGAGGACATAACGCACACATTTATACATGGTGAACAGGGAATGTTTTATATTTCCAGTATAATTACTACATGTAAAAGTTGACTTCTAGAAGAGTGTAAGCATTGATATTTTTGCAAATAATACAGTTGAGTCCCCAAATCAATAGCATAAGCAGTGTGGCCTTTCAAAGGTGAGTCACCCACAAATATTGCCTTCTCAGGCGTATATTCATGAAGTAGCTCTAGGATGGGTTAGGTGGCATAAGGGAGATTTTGACGGGGTCTCCCTGAAGCCCTCTAGATTTAAGATCTCTAGGTTAGAATGAAGAAATGGTTTGGGAATGAACATTAAAGAGAAGGCAGAAGATCTGAGGAAAGTTTTTAATATATTTTTTTAGGGTGGAGGGATTGAGTAGATTTATAGGCTGAGGGAGAAAAAATGAATGATACAAGAGGGTGTTCATACTTGACACTAATTGATGGGATGTGGTTGCAAAGCAGGGAGAACCGGGTGGGATTACAGACAGGAGATTGGCAGGCTCTTGAGTAGAGAAAGGGTATGAGCAACGGTGAGGTGAGGGCAACTAGGCATTTGGGTTCAAGGAGAGCAGGTTTGGGAAACAAGACCGTTGTGTTAAAATATTTGAAAACCCATCATGCAGAAGAAAGATTGCACTAGTTCTCTTTGGCACCTAGGGAGGAAAAGAGCACCAGTGGGTAAAAGTTCGAGGGAGACCAGATCTCCGGCCACCACAGAAAAGAGCTGTGAAGAATTTAAGCTAATTTCCTCAAAGATACAAAGTTAACCTCATCACCCTCCTCTGAAGTAGTCTGTACTTCTCCTAAGAGCCATTTTCTTCTTGCTGCCACCACTCACCCTTTTCTGGGATTCCCCCTCTTTCTGTCCCTTTGCTACTTGCCCTGACTCTGTAGCGATAGAAACAAACGTGCTGAGGGGCCTAATTAACATCATTACAAATTAATATCCTGTCAGGCCTCTAGAAAGATTCCTGGTGTTTTACCCTCCTTTTAAAATTCGGATTTTGAAACACCTCCTTCCTTCCTGTTGCAGAGCAGTTCAGCGGTGTCCGTGTGGGCAGATCCTGTAGTGATCCCGGACAGCTCACAGTGTGGACTCTGCTTTGACTTAGCCCGACAGTGACAGCGGCAGGTGCCACAAAGCAAATGAGATGCAACATGGTGGGTTTGGGGGGTAGGAAAAGAATAAACGAAACAAGATGGGATCGGGAGGGAGACAAACCATAAGAGATTCTTTTTTTTTTTTTTTTTTAAAGATTTTATTTATTTATTTGACAGACACAAGTAGGCAGAGTAGCAGGCAGAGAGAGAGGAGGAAGCAGGCTCCCTGCCAAGCAGAGAGCCCGATGCGGGGCTCGATCCCAGGACCCTGGGATCATGACCTGAGCTGAAGGCAGAGGCCTTAACCCACTGAGCCACCCAGGCGCCCCCATAAGAGATTCTTAATCTCACAAAACAAACAGGGTTGCAGGGGTTGCAGGGGTGGGGGGAGAGGGTGGTTGGGTTATGGGCACTGGGGAGGGTATGTGCTATGGTGAGTGGTGTGAAGTGTGTAAACCTGGCGATTCACAGACCTGTACCCCTGGGGCAAATAATACATTATATGTTAATAAAAAAATAAAATTAAAAAAATAACTGGGAAGACCTTTCACTTTCATGCTAAACTATACAGTTGGGGGACTTGAACTGTGGCAAGAGTTTTATTAACCCGAGAATGGCTTTCTCTGTGAAGGGCCTTTTCTTTCAGTGCAATTAGTACAAACTCGGTGCTTGGGGGTTTGTGCGCGTACATGGCATCCACTGTCACGTAACTGCTCAGAGTAAATCTGTCTGTGTGTGGCAGGTGTCTCGTGTCACAGGACAGGTATCCGCAACTGACAATAAGCCCTAAATGACATTGTGTGGAAGGATGATGCAGTGCCCTCGAGAGAGGAAACACCGTGCCAAGTTCAAATTTTGTGTGTGAGCATTGGCAAAGCGCTGTAGTAAATTCGCATTTTCTTCACATTAGTCACGGTGCAAAAGAAGGCGGTTTTTAAAGCAAAGAGTAATCTCTGGAATTTAGCATAAAGACTCTCAGTTAGTTTCAGGCTTTTTGCATGATGTTGCTCCTTTGTGGGGAACCAACAGAAAGCAAACTCCATCCATATTCACTTCCTCAACATCAAAGGAAGATGGACTGTTTTCAGAGATTCCTTGCGGAAAACAAGAGGAAGAAACTTAGAAACTAATCAACATTTCTGTTTACTGTATTTATTCTAAGTCATACTGTTGCTAATTTTAGAATGCATCTGGTAACTTCTTTTTGTTTTATGTTAGTTCTTAGCTTGTCGTAATATGTTCCCGTTATCAGGATAGCAGCAGAATTAAGTGGTTAATTCTGTTTGGTATCCGAGACTGTTATTCTATTTATATCTTGTAATTTGGACCAGAATTTAATTCTAACATTTAGAAATTTATACATATGTATTTAATGGTTTTACTTTTTGATAGAGTGTGGAGGAAAGATAGGTACTTATCCAGGTACAGAAAACAAAGCATCTAATTGATTTTTGAAGTAACACTGCAAAGAAATTTTTGCATTAAAATTTCCAGGAATGGAAACGTCTGAATTTTTTAACTGAGTTCATAATTACATGTATACTTATACATGTAATTCTAGTCTTAGAATAGTGACAGTTAATAAAATGCTTATCATCTGTTGAGCAATTAATAGGAAAACTGGATTATTTCCAAGTGTAGTCAAATTACCATAATTTGCAATCATAACCCATGTTCTGAAGCTTTTGTGACTTTTCATTCTTAGAGTAATAAATGTATTCCTGTCATACGCAGGCTGAAGCGTGCTGATTTGGTCCCAGGATAACACTTGTGTAATACCACTCTTTTACCATTTAAACTTAGAAATCTTAGTCATGTCTTCAGGATGCATGTGCATTTTAGGCAGCAGTGGTAAAGGAGTGAGGGAAAGAGAACAATACAATGCAAGGTAACCTGGCTCAGGGGCTTTGTCTAATAATCAGCCTTATCAGCGGGGTCAGAGGTCAGTCTTCTTAGTGTGTAAAGACAAGGCCACTTCCTATTGTATGGAGAGTTTTTGATACAGTATCTAATTCTTTTGTCAGTTTTCCCCCCGGCAGTTTATGATTTAAGATGGGATTTAAGCACAGCTGAGAGCATGGGTTTTTTAGGACTTGGATTGGGTTCAAATTGACTCCAGGTTTGTAGCAGTAAATCTGACAAGTTGCCAGGTTAGTGGGTGCATTGCCTAACATGTCTGGGGCTCATTTCACTCACCTGACCTATACTGAAGCCCGACCATTCACCAAGCGTTTTATTCTCACGTAAACTTCACAATCGGCACCCCCCTCCCCCCAATAGACCGGAAGCGGGTTCTTAAGGTGAATAAGCTGCTCTAGGCTGGACAGCAGGTAAGTGGTAGACAAGGGATGGAACCAGGTCCCTGGTGGCAGATTGCAAGCTCTTACCTTCTGAGCCACTGGTTCCCAAATTCTCCATAATTACCTGGAGAGCTTGATTCATCACGCATTGCTGGGCCCTTGAGTTTCAGATTCTGTAGGCCCCTGCGAGGGCCCGGGAATTGTTATTTCTAACCAGTGCCTGGATGTTGATGCTGCTGGTCGTGAGGACTGCACGTTGAGAACTACTGTCTGACTCCCTCCTCTGGAGAACAAATAAGAGAATTCTCGGGTTGTGCTCGTATTGATAATCTCTGACATCTGTTGACCAGTTACCACGTCCTTGACACTGTTCTAAGTTAATTCCTCTTTAATCTCACATTAATCTTAGGAGACAGTTAAATTGCAAGGAAAGGGTAAGAGGGTGTGATCACCACTGCCCAGTGGCGTAGACAGAGGCTCTCAGTGAGGTGGTTGGTGTCCTGGTGCCTCGGGGGCAGAGCTGCTTCTCCTCGCGCTGACTTCCATTGGCTGAACTGGTTTCCAAGGCCGGTGTCCCTGGAGCTATCGGCAGAAGCAGATTTCAGGCTCTGGGAACATTGAGAGAAAAGGAGACGCTCCTTTCTTCTCACCCACCATGTTTTATGTCCTTGCAGGGGGCTGTTGAAGGTGAGGCCTGGGAGGAAAGGGTTTCCCTCCTTTTCATGTTGTCCTCCCAGCATTCTGAAGGGCAGGTGACATAGTTGGTCATTCTGATGAAGGATGAAATTCTGGAAACGAGCTGTATTTCAGTTGAACTCTGACACTGTTGATACTCACTAGCATGGGATTCCAGATGGTTCTGTACTTAGGAACCCTGTCAGCAGTGGGGCCCATGTGCTCAATGGGAAGGTGTGTCCACTGACGCTGGCCACCCAGCAGCAGGGCGTTCGCTAACCTGTACTGTTAGCCTGCTTGTGGCTGCTCGAAGAGCCACGGAGAATCTCAGAATCAAAAATGAAGAAAGGGAGAGAGAAAAAAATTAACTCAACATTGAGTTTGAAACCTGCACCCTGCTTAGGAAACTGTAGTCTCCCCCAATCATTTTAAGGCTTAAAGAGAAAGCCTGAGGCGGCTTCAAAAGGTGACAGCACCTTGATACATCAGTAGTCTGTGTGTCTGGTTCCACAAAAAATTGTGTCAAGTGACTGGTACGTGTAAGATATGTAAAAAAATAAAACGTACTTGTCCTGCCGGTCATAGTGGACCTCACGGTCAAGTGAGTGTTCAGTTCATTTGTACAAGAGTGTCTAAATCTGAAATGAGCATAGCCCGATATGGATCTCATCTTAGAGTTGCTGGCGTGAGGATTTCCATGAGGCCAGGATTTGAATCCAGGGACGAATTCTTCTTGGTCATGGGAGAGCCATTAAGCTGGAGAGCTAGTGCGGGGTGCCAGGCCTCCTTACTGTCAGCTTGGACTTGTCTCTGATTTAAAATGACCTTAGAACTTTGCAAAGGGCATTAGGACTTACTGTTACTTTTTTGAATATTCATCTTTGTATTTGATCCTTGTTTTTTTCCATTAAGGTTTTATACACAGCAGCACAGACTCTAGACACAAGAACAAAAGGGAAATGGCACCTAGACTCGTCTTCTTTGTGGTTACGGTACTGAATTTTGACCTAATGTGGCTCGATGGCAAGAATCACCCATGCATTTATTCTGGTCTGTCGTAGGTTAACGAAGCCCTTGTCGTTCGCTGACTGTGTTGGAGATGAGCTGCCGTGGGGCTGGGAAGCCGGCTTTGACCCACAGATTGGCGTCTACTACATCGATCATGTCAACAGTAAGTTTCTCTTTTTACAAAAGTGATCCCCTCCCCAGATCTCGAGTCCGACAAAAACATAAACGCTCTGTACAGTGAACTTCTTTATTTTAAGCCCCACTTTCTCAGTGACTAATATTGCCTGAAATTCCTGTTTTGGAATTTGGGCCTGCATGTATGTTGGGCTTATGGGGGCAGAGACAGAGAAACGAATCTGTCTGTGTGTCCGTCTGCCTGGTAGGGGGTGAGTGTTCTGGAGGCACAAAAAGCCTGTATTAGTAACAGTGGTCTCTTAGAAACCCAAGGATGTGTATTTTTTTGTGTGTGTGTATACACATACATACACATGTATATGTATATGTATAAAATCTGCTCACAGTATTTATCAAATTTGAGAAAATATCCTTTCACTGATTCTCTGTCAGAGTCTGTCTTTTTTTTTTTTTAAGGTTTTATTTATTTGACAGAGATCACAAGCAGGCAGAGAGACAGGCAGAGAGAGAGAGGGGGAAGCAGGCTCCCTGCTGAGCAGGGAGCCCGATGTGGGGCTCAATCCCAGGACCCTGATACCATGACCTGAGCTGAAAGCAGAGGCTTTAACCCACTGAGCCACCCAGGCGCCCCCAGAGTCTGTCTTTTATCTGTGCAGATACTCACTTCCCAGGATGATCGGGAAGCGTTCCGGAACTGACAGAACCAGGGCATACAAGCCTGACATCTGCAGAGGCTGAAGGCGTGGGGGGCATGCTAAGTTGCCGGAGGAGGCTTGGAGCCCCCTGGCGATCTGCTGGGAGGCTCCAGGCCCAGTGCGGTGGGGACACAGGACTCGCTGCCAGCAGTGGAGGGGCTCTGGCGGGGAGAGCATTGAGAGTGGAGGGTTAAGTGTTGCCCGCCCACCGAGCGGCAGTCAGGGAACCAGACAAGAGGACAGTCGGGGCGTCTGGCCTGGTGGCAGTTTGTGGCAGGCAGCATGGGGAGCGGCTGTGAAGCTGTCCCGTTCTCACACGTAGATGGGACGGAGGGGTTGGAGGAACGAGGACTTGGAAGAATTAAATCAATTTCTCAGCGAACGCAGATAGCTCATAATCTGTGGTAGGAGAACATCGGTGCTTAGAGTTGGAACTAGCGTTTATGCACACATTATTCAACATGACAAGAAGTAATAGTTTCTGTAAGCTTTACTGGTTTGTAGCATGCGATTAGAAGAATTGTGACTTTGGGGGGCGCCTGGGTGGCTCAGTGGGTTAAAGCCTCTGCCTTCAGCTCAGGTCATGATCCCAGGGTCCTGGGATCAAGCTCCGCATCGGGCTCTCTGCTCAGCAGGGAGCTTGCTTCCTCCTCTCTCTCTGCCTGCTTGTGATCTCTCTCTCTCTCTGTCAAATAAATAAATCTTAAAAAAAAAAAAAAAAAAGAAGAAATGTGACTTTGGTGGAGAGACATTTCTCCCTGAAAGCTTGTACAGATTCCATAAAGAATTCATCATTGTGGGTTTTAAAGTTAGCTTTCATTTTTATATTTTCTTAGTAAACCTCTCTTAATTGTATGGTTATTTGTGGGTTTTATTGCTTATCAATGATCGACATCCAAATATTTTTATGTTATAGTGGAAGGGACGACTTTTGGTAAAATTCAGTTCATTTTGAACAGTTGTAACTCCTGATGTCATTGCAGATAAATAATTCAGTGGAATATCTGGAGTGTATAACTATTTAAACTCACTTTCATGCAAGTTTAGCTTTCTTTCCTTAAATAATATTTGCAGAAGCAGAAACAAACCTGTCCTGGTTCGACAGAACTAAGCTCTCATGGCACCGAAACGAGAAGCCATTTTAATTCCCTCAGTTTCCATCTGGCTACCTGTAGACTCTCGGGTTCCTAAAGCCGCCTTTTGGACTTTCCTTCTGATCTCAGTGGTAGAGGGCTTCTTCTGGACCCCCAACCCTGACAGCCCTCTAAATAACTTAAAAAAAAATTTTTTTTTAAAGATTTTATGTATTAATTTGAGAGAGAGATGGCGAGAGAGCCCATGAGTGGGGAGGATCTGGGGAAACCAGACTTGCCACGGAGCAGGGAGCCCAATGTGGGGCTCAATCCCAGGACTCTGGGATCATAACCTGAGCTGAATGCCCCTCTTAATGCTTTTATGTCCCATCCTTCTCTTTCATTTCCTTACCCATCTTTTTCTGGTTTTAAAAATTTCTCCCACCATTTCTTTATCTAGTGGTTCTTTTGTCTTCCTCTTTAAACCCTGGCAACTCTCACAATGAAACCAAACTAGAACTACGGAAGGACACAAATAACAGCTCTCTCCGCCCAGCCTCACTCACTTGAACTCAAAACGGTCATTCAGCCTGAACCCCCACCAGCTGTGGCCCCCTCCTTGTCCCTTACCAGGGAAGCTTGCGTGAAGTGCGCTGTGGACCCTGTTCTCTGTCTTGTCACAGAGCTCACCTGAGACCCTGCTGGGGTCACATCCAGATGACACCGGGTCTCCTCTTCCTCTATCTGACAGAGGCCCTTGCTACCAGGGGTTATTTCCTCTTGTTCTTTACTTCTTTGGATTTCATGATACCTTCTGTTGGAATTTTTTTTTAAAACATACCTGGTGGCTCCTGCCCTCTTTCTTTTTGCCTGTCCCTGGTGTCGAGATTTCTGGAGTCTCCTTCTGTCTGCAGCCCACGGATCCCGTGGGTTGTGACCTCAGCTACTCCCCGAAGCCGATGGCTGCCACATGTGTCTCGTAAGTCTTGTCTAGGGTTCCAGGTGCATGCAGCTGATTCTTATGAGGCGGCTCCATCCTGCCCCTACAGGCCCCCACTAGTGTGCCCTCCTCTAGCCTGTCCAGGTACTGGGGGACGTTGTCCATGTGCCGTGTGGTTCCTTGGCTTTCTTCCTCCGTTTGTGGCAGTTGGTTCCAGCCCTGAACGCTCTCTGCCCAGCACCTGGGCCTTTCCTTGTGGCCATGTCCTTTGAGGGCTCCTCTGCCCAGGCCTCGTGGCTTCCCACAGGCCACCTCGGGTGTCAGCCTCCACCGGGTTCCCACCCCCATTCTGAATAAGGTGCCCTGTCCAGGTATTTCCGTAGTGCCAGGCACTTAGGGATCTTTAAAAAGCATTTGTCACATTGCATTTAAATCATTTATTTGTATGTTTTCCTTCCTAAATGGTGAGCTTCTTGTGGACAGTGACCGGATCTTCATTTCTTTATCCTTGGCTACCTCGTATTATGATAAACTCTTAAACGTTAGAAAGACGGAAGAGCTTTATTGTTTAACTCACACATCGAAAACTTTCTGTTTGTTTTTGAAGAAAGTAAAGTTCAAGTATAAATTGTGCTTCAGAGCATACCCTCTGAATATTTAAAAACTTATTTAGAATACAGGTTTTTGAGTCTCTCATTTTGCTTTAGTGCAATAATGGTATCCCAGTGGCCTGATGGATTTACTGTGCCCTAAAGTGCCCAAATTCCCCACAGCAAGTAGTTTTCCCACTAAGAAGGATCTGGTCCATTATCTCATTAATCTTAAAGACATTCCTGTGAAGTAGTTTGGGGGAACAAATGGTATTATCTTCTCATAACAGCTGGTCTCCACATATGTTGTCTTGACATTGTATAGTTTCAGCATTATTTTATCTTTATTTACCAAAAAAAAAAAAAAAAAAGCAAGCAAGCCTGTTTGGCTGTTTAATACCATTTCTGTGTAACACTATTAAATACCTAGAAGTAAAAGATTTGACCTTGACAATGAGTATTTTCCACCTTAAGTGTTTTATGATAGAATTCTTTAGTGGGTTTGTGTGGAGTGGGAGTGTAGATATTGGGGGGTGGTATTTGTAACTAAAAGTTAATTATGAAGTATTGTTTATGAAGTTTTGATCTTATCACCATAAGCAGAAATATCACTTTTTAGGTAGCTCTAGAGTTCTACCTTAATTTTTCCTCCTTTCTTTTGGTAATGGAAGTCTCATTTTCATAAAAGAAAATGCATAGCTTTTAAGTATGCATTTCAGTGAATTGTGGCAAATGTCAAAATCTTCTGTAACTGCCCCTCCAGTCAAGAGGCAGAATAATCTCATCGCCCCAGTAAGTTCTTTCCTGTCCCCTTCTAGTCCCCCTTCCCTACATGTTCTCATTTCTGAGAATGAGATGCTACAGTTCTCATTTCTGTGGCTTCATTTTGCCTGTTCTAGAACTTTGTATAAACTGAGTACATTCAATTCTGTGGATGGAATCTTTCACTCGGCTTATTTTTAAAGGAACAGCTTGCTGATACAGTATCGTGGGTGAATATTAGTACCTTTAGCTTGACAAAGAATCCATATCCAGATCATATAAAGAACTCCTGAAAATCAACATTATGGAGACAAACAACCCAATTTTCAAAGGGTCAACCACCTTAGAGACTTCCTCAGCTCTCTTCTCTGTTGTCTTGCCCCCTGATCTCTGGCTCCCATGGAACTTCTTTTCCTGAGATTCTAGCAAGTACAATGTGGCTTTAGCCTGGCCACACACTATCGAATCCTCCTCAGGACTGCCTGTGTCTCAGGACGGAGCCGAGAGCTCAGGAGGCTGCGCGGTGTGGGCTGCCACCGCTCCACCAACCTCCCACTGTTGTTGCCCGCCGTGGGGCTGCAACTCATTCCTGGGCTTCTCTGGGATGGTCACAGGTGCCCCCTCAGTCCTCTGAGAAGAGAGAGTGGGTTTTGTCTTGGAGCTTTTCTCGTCCGCACCCATTTGCAGTACCCATGGATATGGGAAAGATAAGACATAAGGGAGGTGTAACACAACAATGAGCTAGGACTTATTGCCGTACGATTGTTCTGTGAGTCCCCAACTTCCTCCCACAGTCCTCCTTGCTCTACCTTAACTGTGCAGCGTCTTCCTTTGATTGTTTTATGTGCGCTGTCCTTGGTGGTGGTGGTGGTGGTTCTGTTTCGCTTTGCCTTCCTTGGTTTTTATCTGAAATCAGCGGGAGAGATTGGATAACACACGCTTACTCCATATTACCCACACCGAACTCCTCTGTATTAGTTTTGAAGCATATCATGTTTTATTTAAATCTGATGAAAATTTCTCAAGTGTGTGTAATATTTCACATGGAGCCATTTCCTTTAGAAGAAGGGACATGAATTTGGGGCCCTCCTACTTCATCTCTGTCATATTTCATCCTTTATATTTACCTAGGAGGATAAACTATGAAAATATAAAGAAAATTTTTAGACGCTTAAAATATCCGAGTAAAACCTATGACGGCAGTAATGATACTGATTTTTAGTGAGTGTAACCGACAGTTGTCAGTACCATGAATCTGTGTAATGATCTACATGTTTCATATAGTTGTCACTTCAGGGGTCTAGTCCCAGTCCCAGTTGTCCCTTTCTTCCACCTAGATGGAGGGCGACGAAGATAACAGTGCCTTTCTTCCTGTGCCTGGGACCTTCCTCCCTTCCTGTAGACTGCTCCTTCTCTCTCCCTTCATTTGCTGTATCTACAGTCCCCACATCTTGTCATTCTCGAAGATAGGACCTCACCCTCATCCCCCAGCACTCTGTCCTCCATCTACAGCACTATTCCACTTTGCCATTACAAAATGGGCTTCTTCTGTTTTCCCTTTGACTTTATTATTTTTTGATACGTTATGTTCCTCATGACTCCTACATCGAAAAATGTAGAATCATTTTGTCAGTTCTTACAGATTGTTTTATCTATACCGTAATACCAGATTTGCTCCTTTAGCCACTCGTCCGCTATCATTTTCCTAATTCAGACCCTCATTACCTTGTGTCTTTTGTTTCTTTCCCTTAAAAAACAAAACTATAAAAGTAATGCATGTGCATAGGAAAAAAGTAGAAAATGTAGATAAATAAAAGGAAGGAAAAATATTATCTGTGTTCACACAGCCCAAAGAGAACGAAGTATTCTAAACCTCTTCCAGACTTTTTCATATTGATACACACAGACACACGCACACTCAGAGTTTTAAATACATTTTTATATCTCAAGTGGGATTATAGTATATATGTGGTTTTATAAACTTTTTTCACTTAACATTTAATCTGTTATCAAAAAACTTTCTGCACAATCATATTGACTCTTCTGTAGAGTTAGTAGAGTTATGTAGAGACAATAGAACCTCACATTTCTGTCAGATAATGTTCCTCAAATACAGCTAAGATCCTTTCCTGGCCTTGCCTAGAACCTTCGTGGCACACCATCACTCGCAAAATGAGTTTCATGTTTATTAACCAGTTGTTCAAGAAGCCGCAGGCCCGTCCCCGTTGGAGTAGTGGGGAAGAAATGAGACAACATAGCAGAGTGTGGGAAGAACCACCGCTGGGCCGGCAGAACAAGCGAGAACAAGTACAAGTGTCCTCTCCGTTCTGAAGGGTGTAGCCACGGCTGCTAGAGACAGTACTTTGAGCTGATACCCGAAGAATGACCGAGTTAACCAGGCCTGGAGAAGAAGGGGCTAGGGTTGGACTTGGGGGTGGGAAAAGGCCACCTTCCTGGAAGAAGAGAAATCACACGTTCAAGCCAAAGGTCTGGAGAGGCCACGGGACGCAGGGGTTGTTGGAAGAAATTTGATGCCGCCGAAGGCTGCTGTGTGTATTTGGGGGGGTCTGGGGGAGGTTGTCTGGAAAAGTAAAGTGCTGGGTCCTGAGGGGCCATTGTCTGGAATCTTCTAGAGCCCTGTTCCATCACTGCCTTTCCGTGGAACCTCCCTTTTTTAGTCAGAGAAAACCCAGTGTCTAAACTGCCATGGCTCTTAGCCTTCCTCCTCTCAAGGGTTTTATCACTTTACTGAACAAACTCGTGGGTTTTCTGTTTTGTTTTGTTTTAACTCATGGGTCACATTTTCCTCTCTATTTTGTAGGTTCCTTGAAAGGAGGGCCTCACGTCCAAACATCTCATTTCCCCTATATTGCATGGTCGGTACTTGTCTGTAGAAGTAACAAGGGATAATAAGCTCAGCGGGTAATTTCTAAGAAGAAGGAAAAGGACAGTTACTCCAATTTGTGTCACCCATTCTTGCCGAGGACAGCAGAAAGAGCAGAAATAGGCATGACAGACAGGGATCACACTTCTTTTAAGAATAATGTCATCTTCCACGATAAGCTCTTGTAACTCACAACCTGTTCTCTGTGTATAAAGTTCCACACCTGAAACCAATGGAGTGTGAATTCCCTTGAGGTACAGGACATTTCCACAGACATCATGCAAATTATTGTGTCCTAATACAGTGATTTCCCAAGGTTACCAGGTCTTAATGCAAAAATACCACATTTTCAGAATACTTTTTTTTTTTTTTTTAGCATTTGCACCTAATAAATATTCTTTACAAATCCATTCAACACATGTAGCCAGTGGAGGTGAAGCACAATCCTGCTTTCTGAAGCCTTCTTCTGAGGTGCGTCTGGGAACCCTCTTTTGTAGCTCACGTTTGCATTGTACAGCATTTGAGAAATGTAAACGTTCCCACGAAGCTCTTAACATACAGTATCTAAACCAGCTGATCTAGCCAAATAAATGCTGATCGTTTGGTTTTTTTTTTTTTAAGATTAAAAAAAAATTTATTTCTTTGAGAGAGAGAGATCATGAGCAAGGAGGAGAGACAGAGGGAGGAGCAGACTCCCCACTGAGCTGGGAGCCCGACACAGGGTTTGATCGCAGCACCCCAAGATCGTGATCTGAGCCGAATGCAGGCACTTAACTGACTGAGCCACCCAGGCGCCCCAATGCTGATCATTTATCATTATTATTATTTATTCATTTCAGTGTCAGTCTGTATTACTTTCAGTGTTTTGTGGCAATTTAAGTGCTTGAACAGGTGTCTTGTGGAAAGTATGCCCGTTCCCCAGTATGTAGGGAAAAGATGTTTGGATGAAACCTAAAGGTGTTGAGAGAGAACCAGGAGTGCATACTATGACTATTGTAACTGATAACTATCCACAGTTTTCATACGCAGTTAGAATTCGTGTTATCCCTTGAGCTGTCCGGCTTATTACTTACATATCTCACTATAACACATGATCTCGAAACTCAGTGGCTCCAAATATATTTATTATCTCACGGTTCCTGTGTACCATGAATCCAAGCAAGGCTCGGCGGAATCTTCTAGCTCACGGTCTCACAGGCTGGCGGTCCTCAAGGTAGTAGCCAGGCTCAACTGGAGAAGGATCTGCTTTCACACTCACTCACGTGGTTGTTGGCAGGACTGGGTTCCCTGTTGGCTGAGGGCCAGCGGCCCCCCTCGTTCCTTGAATATGGGCCTCTCCCTAGGTCAGCTTACAGCATAGTGGTTGGCTTCAGCAGGAAAGCCACGAAGCACCAGGGAGGAAGGGACGTACCAGGTGACAGTCGCAGCCCTTGGTGATCTGGTCCCAGGTCCTACCTATCTCGTCCTCTCCCTTGTATTCATTGGAAGCAGATCACGAGGTCTAGCCCATATTGAAGGGGCAAGAACACGAGGAGGGGAGGATTATTGCTGGTCAGCCACAGTTAGGAAAACTTCCGTAAGACCATAACTTTCCATTTGGTACAGGATGAATTCTGTACTTTGAGTCAACTTGCAGTTAGATGTTGGAAACAATATAAATATTACACGTCTGGATCGCCAGAGACCTGAGTTACAACAGATATCTTAAACTGAGAAGTTTGGGCTCTTATTGGCTGGTATCTGCCCTTTCCCCTTATTTTCCAGAAAGCAAAGCTGCCCCACTGTGATGATGTCCATCAGGGCTGGCGGGACCGTCCGATCAGGATTGTTCCCTCCTGTATCTCCAGACATTGATGCCAAGCCTTTTTTTTCCTCCTAATTACATGAGATAGGCCTCTTCTGTGTGCTGAAATAGTTATATCTTTAAATATGAGTGTTCAAAATGCTACGTTAGAAGAAGCTCAGCTTTTGTTCCCAGTGGCTGTGGAGTGAAGGTCCCAGGCCCGAGGCGGTGGTTGCAGTGTGTCTGACCAACCCAGACCATTTGGTTAATCACTCAGAACCTTTCTAAGCCCTAAGGGACCCAGGCTTCCCAGCTGAACCCCTTCAGTTTAGTGTTATCCCTTATCCTTAGAGACCAGGGTAGTTAGACATTTCCAGAACCAGCCTGGGCCCTAGAGATTCTCGAGTGTCCACATCAGATCACCTCAGATCATTGTCTGGGTGTTGACTTACTGCGGCCTTTGGAGCCAACCAGAAACACGGACCTTGGGGTACATTAAGACAGAGACTCCCACGCAGAAACATTTTAAACACAGGATATGTACCTGGACATTCCAGCAAATTGATAAATTAATTTCCCTATCCTACTTCGTTAGGAGTAGGTTCTCCTATGGCCAACCCATATGACCCAACCTTTTGGATAGTAAGTGATCTAGTTCATAGAGGTGACCAAATGGCAGCACTAAGCGAAGCGGTCAGCGCCATCAAAACAACTTGTATTACTCACAGTTCCCAAGGGAAGGGGCGGGCCACCCTCGAGGGGCCACAGTAGGAAGCTCCTGGGTCCGTCCAGAGGCAGGAGTGAAAGTGAGAGCACAGGCCAGAGCCTTTGTTGGAGGAATGGGCCAGGCAAGGTGGGCAAGTCTGAGCAAGCTCAGGGCTAGATACTGAATAATTTCATGGAGAAGGTCAGCTCGTGAGCCATTGCAGAAGAGGGCTCTTTGCACTCATTGCAATTTCTATGCAACTTTTAAACCTACCGTGGGACGGGTTCTTCCACAGAAACTCTAACTGGGCTGGGAATTTTTTTTTCCCCTTTAAGAGCTCCCTGGGTGAATCTAGTATCCAACAGGACAGAACCAAGAACGGTGCCTTAGCGTATTCTCCAACCAGGATCAGGGTTTGGTTCATTTTTTTCCGTTTTGTTTTGTTTTTTTGGCTTTGTTTTTGGTTTTGGTTTTGGTTTGTTTTTAGTTTTCAAATCCACTATGGACTGACTGATACTTTTGTAAAATTCAATAAAAATGAATTATTCGGAAAATGGGAAAAAAGGATAAAATGCAAGACCGAATACTAGTAGAGTCAACAATATACAATAACTGTATAGAATTGCCACAAACATTTCAAAGTGTTTTCTCATGATTTCTACACTGATTGTGGTGGACGTGTAACAGAGTTTGGGACTCGGGGTCGGCCAGCAGAGACGTTGAGGAGTGCCGATGTCAAGGGCAACATGGCAAGAGTGTCCTGTATTAAGTAAAGGGAAACATGTGCCATAGGAAGTAGTTTGGGTTCAGATCACACAGGACCTTGAATGCCGGCATCAATCATTTGGCTTTTATTCTGTAGGTATTGGGGAGCCAGGAAATTCTTGAGAGGAATGGCGGGACCCTGGTGAAGGAAGCTTCCTTTGGCAACATTGTGTACGATGGCTTCACAGTGAGGATAAATTGTTAACAAGGATCTGAAATGGGGTGGATGGTGTGGCGAACCTCTGGGTAAAGTCAAGCAAGAACTCGATCCGATTTCTGGCAAGGTCACTCACAAATACTAAGGAACTGCTTGGAGGAGATAAGAATTAAAGCTAGCAACTTTTTTTTTAAAATAAAGCTTAAATGATCCAAAAAAAAATCATTAAATTCTAAAACATAACCCACCTAATGTGTTTTCAGAAACCACACAGATTGAAGATCCACGAAAACAGTGGAGGGGGGAGCAGGAGAAGATGCTCAAGGACTATCTCTCAGTGGCCCAGGACACTCTCAGGACCCAGAAGGAGCTGTACCACGTGAAAGAACAGAGACTGGCCTTGGCCCTTGATGAATATGTACGATTAAACGACGCCTACAAGGAAAAGTCAAGTTCTCACACCAGCTGTAAGTACAGTGTGACTGCTCAGACTCTGGAAATGGGGATCGAAGTGTAGCTAAGGGAAGGCCAGTTGGGTTTCAGTGGAGTTTCATCTTGAGTCCTGCTCCTTCGTGGGCAGAAAGAGTCCCCTGAAGCCATGAGAGGGGGTGAGGGCACCCCACAGACTTCACAGCTGAACCACTCGACTCCATTCCAGACAGAAGCACCCCCCCCACACACAATTTGCAGATAATGAATCCCTTCTAGTTTTTACTCCTTCCTCTGCGTGATTGTCTCTTACTTATTTATGAGTTCATTTTCACCTGTTCTGATCCAGGCAAATAATTTGGCCCCCTTTGCTACCCTTGCACGATATTTTAGCGGGAGACTCTGAAACTGTTGGCTGGGATGAAGTTTCTGTTGGTCACTCTCTCACATCTCAGAAACTGATCATCTGGAGCTGGTTTATCTAAAGAAGCAGTATAGATGGGCTCAGAAGTTCTAGAAGTTTCTGGGGAACGCAAGCTCTGAGAAGCTGCATGTACCGTAGGGTCCTTTAAGAGTTTAGATGTAGGCATGAACTCCAGAGAGCAGTAAGCTCCATGGTCTTTATGACATTCCTCTTTCTTGAGTTTTTATGAAAAAAAATGATAAAGGTTTGAAGATTACTTTTTATATCTAGGTGTCTGATGAATGACAATAAAGGAATTCTAAAGTAAGTATCCACAGAAGCATGTAAATCTCGTTTTTAGAGTTTGTAAATTCCAAGCCGAGAACAAGTTCTGCAACTTGGAAAAGTTACTTTTTTTTCTTTTCTTTTTTCTCTCCGAAAAGTATTCTCAGGCTCTTCATCCAGTACTAAATATGATCCCGATATTTTAAAAGCGGAGATCTCTACTACACGCTTAAGGGTAAGATTTTTTTTTTTTAATTGTGGTTCTCTGTTTAACACATGCATAAAGTCTGAAGGTGGTGGTGGGAGGGACATCAGCGCCCACCCATCCTCTCTGTTAGGTGCGGGAACCTCCACCCACCCCTGCCTCCACCCCAAGGGTGGCGGTCCTACCTTGGTGAGCACGTGTTCAGTGATGGGGAATGTTGTTATAGAGGCATGTGTCCCATTACTCAGCAGCTCTATTATCTCCGGTAGGTTAAGTGTATTATATATACCTTGTATGTTAAATATACTTATTTAATATAATATTAATATGACATTTAGAATATATTTAGCATATACTGAGTGTATTAAATCAATGTTCAAGTCTCGGGAACTTCCCTTATCATGCTAAAATGTGCCAGGGTTTGGTGTAGTTGCTTTCCCCCGGGACAGCCCAGTACTTACAGGTGCCCGCAAATCATGCCCCCAAGTCATTCCTTCTCGAAGGTGAAACCTTACTGGTTCGTCACACTTCCTCATGGATTGATTCCTGATCTTTACCCTAAATCTTTTTGACCGCACTGCTGCTAAGACCAGAGCTGCTTTATCCTTGATTTTTGGAGTCTTAAAGACTGTTCATCAAGAAAATACATTCGTGCAGCCAGTATCCTAATCATGAAATACGTTTTTCCCATGACTGTGTCGTCACTGCCCTTCTCCCTAAAGGTAACACTGGCCTCGGGCAACACTATAGGCGAATTTTTTGCTTGCCTCTTTTGAATTTTTTAAAACTGGAATGCTGCCTTATGTATTCTTTCCTGGCTTCTTTTGAACACGTCGAGATTCATCCACATTCACCTTCATTTTGGCAAGCATTCCACTTTGGTGTACGTACCGTAAATTCTTTCTCTCTTTTACTATTGATGTACATTAGGGTTTATTTCACGTTCTGGTCACTAAAAAATATGTCTTGGGGCGCCTAGGTGGCTCAGTCAGTTAAGCCTAATGCCTTCGGCTCAGGTCATGATCTCAGGGTCCTGGGATCGAGCCCCACATCGGGCTCTCTGCTCAGCGGGAGCCTGCTTCCCCTCTCTCTCTGCCTACTTGTGATCTCTCTCTCTGTCAAATAAATGAATAAAAATCTTTAAAAAAAATAAAAAATATGTCTTAATATACATTTCTGTGATATATATCTTTGGTGCACATAGGCACACATTTTTCTTTGTTAGGAAACCAGGAGTGGTATTGCCATGTTGGGAAATAGACACGCTTCACCATTAGCAGAGGCTGCGAGAGGGCTTTGGGTCTCTGACTTCCTAATATCTACCCTTAAAGCCTACATGACTTTCTACAGAGAGCTTTTGTCTTCATCCCACAGGTTTTGAATTTTGTGTTTTTGTTATCAGTTCAAAATATTTTCTAGCTTTTTATGATTTCTCACATAAAGGTTTTAATTTTTACCTTTTATTTTTACCTTTTTTTTTTTTTCAGAATTTCAGCAGAATTTCCCACTGTGTATTTCTCAGTTCTAAAACTTCTATTGGATTATTTTTTTATCTCTGCTTCCTTGCCCAAATTTTGCACATGGATTTGTAATTTTTTAAATAAAATAATCACAGTTAGCTGTAAATTCCATGTCTTTATCAATGCAGTGTCTTGATCTCCTGTCTGTTGGTTTCTACAATTTGGTCTGTTTTTTTTCTCTCATGACCTTTGGTCAAGTCACTTAGAGCTGCTTACTTTTTATTAAGAGTCCTATGTTCTATATGAAGAAGTGTAAGGGTAATTTGAGGTTTGGGATGATCTTGTCATCCTTCTGAGAGGATTTAGTGTTGCTTCTTATGGGCAGTTAGGCCAGGGTTAGGTAACTGTGATTCGGTCATGGTTCAAGCTGAAATCTGGGCTTCATTCCTTTTCAAAGAGTGGGTTTCTTTCCACTTTACCTTTTCTCTTAGGGCAGAGCTCTTCAAAATCCCACCAGAACTTTGGGGATATTTTTTGAGAGCTCTTCTTGCTCAGTGGAAGCCAAATTCCAAATCTCTCCCCTGAACCTCTCAGCTTTGTGGGACCACCAGTAGCTAGCTCTCTGTACCTGTGGCTTCAGTCACTGTGTTCTCCCAGCTTGACAGCTTCTCTGTTGTACACTTGAATGCCTCCAAGGAAAAAGAACACCAAATCTGGATCATGACTATGGGCTTTCCTTACCTTTTGGGTTTTTGACACAAGTTCTTGCTGCTGTAGTAGTTCTCCAGCGTCTTCCTGTACATGTTTTGTTTTATATTCTTTCACACAACTTCTCTGTTTGTTCTCAGAGGAAGAGCATGAGAAAAGTGTGTACTTTTGGAAGCTAAATCTCTCTTTGGATTTCTTGGTTTAATTTATGAAAACAGTAGTAGAAGTGTTTTGTGTCATTCCACCGGAAACAACCGTCCAGAGTATCACTGATACTTTTCTCTTTTGGTCTGCCCATATTTCTCTATGTGCCTCTGGAGAATATTGTGGGATGGCTGGTTGGGTGTCTTGTTGTTGTGCCTCAGTCTGTACATTTCTATGATTTAAAAAAAGGAATTTTTTGTGGATGAATGAGGATATTTTGTATAAACTTACTCTTAGTAAACTTTAGTACTCACTGGAGCTGTGAATTCCTTGGGACATTATTACGTATTATTGCCCTTTGAAATTTTAATAGTTTTTCACAGTTCTTACCTTTGTAAAATGCGTTGTAAATGTAATAACCACAATAGGAATAGTCTTCTATTTTTCCTTTTAGGAAAGATGAAAACTAAAGAAGAATTTTTTGTTTTTTAGTTCAAGTTAGTTAACATACAGTGAAAACTAAAGAAGAGATTTAAAAACAAGCATATAGGGTAAATCCTGCAAATAACCATTTAGAAGGAAACGAAGCCCCTTTGCAATCAGGAGATCCCAGGAGATCCCGGGTGGTCACATTCCCCAGACCTATCTCCTAATAAAGCAGAATCTCTTAGATAAAGTTTATTTTACACCAGGTTTAATGTACTCTTACTCTCAGAACCCTGATATCACATATATGTGATATAACATCTCATATATATCGTTCATCACTATGAGACCACAAGAAAGTCCTTCCCTCCACAGGAGGCTTTAAGAGAGTCCTAGCTAGCTGGAAGGGAAGATCAGAAATGACACTCTCTTTGTCTCTTTCATTAGTAAATAGGTGCTTATTTAACACTAACTGTCGGGGTAAATGCCTTTTTAAAAATGCTCCCATAGCAAAGTGGCCCTCACGGTCTATGTTGCTGTTGTCGTGGTTTGAACACTGGAGCAGATGGAGCCTTCACTCTGCTGTTTGTGCACATTTTGGCCAGGTAACACTTTCAGAACACCCCAGCCATTCAGAAGTGGATGGGTAACTTGTCAGAGTCTCATAGATTTTGCTAACCTGACCTTTCTTGGCTGCCTACCCTGTCAAAATCCCTGTGTTGGTCAGTCCATTTCACAAATTAATGCCATAGAAATAATAACTCACGATTGAACTAATAACTCTTCATTGCTTTGGTGTCTCAAGTACTTACCTGCATTTTTGGTCACTAACAATTTTTCAGGCACAAACACTAACTTCATCTTCATTATTTTGATGTCACAGTATTCATAGATGTCCATTTGTTTTACTGAATTAGAGCTAATTGGTCAAGTATTGAGGAACCAGGTATTTAGGAACATCTGTCTAAAACATCTGTTTTATAGTGTGGTCATAGGTATTGGTGATAATTGGGTTTTCTTTTCCTTGGTCAAACTGGATAATAGTACTTCTTGACAGCTTATTTCTCATTTTTGAAGTGGTGAAATAAATAAGCCAATGCTTTTTATTAATATACTCATAACTTTTAGTGGTGGTATTTAATTTCATGAGAAAAGTTTCTTAGGAAGAAGAATGTAAAAGCTTTTTACTGTAAACTTTATTATTTCCACAGCGAAGTCCATTATTTCTCAGTAAACTGGAGGAAAAACTATTTCATTTATTCATAATAGGTACTTAGACCATAGATAGGGAATAGAATGTCTCATACAAACTAAAACTTAAATTCAGCTGATATTTTAAAAAATTCATACTCCATACAAACATTCATGATAAAAACTCTCAACAAAGTGGGTTTAGAGGAAACACACCTCAACACAATAAAGGCCGTATATGGAAAACCCACAGCTTAGCATCATACTCAGTGGTGAAAAACTGAGAGCTTTCCCCTAAGGTCAGGAACAAGACAAAGATATCCACTGTTACCACTTTTATTCAACATAGTCCTGGAAGTCCTAGCTGGAGCAGTTAGACAACAAGAAGAAATAAAAGTCATCCAAACTGGTAAGGAAGAAGTCAGACTTTCACTATTTGCAGATCACATAATACTACATATAGAAAACCCTAAAGACTCTAACAATAAACTGCTCAAACTCAGAAGTGAATGCAGTAAGGTCTCAAAACAAAATCAATATCGCATTTCTGTAATCTGTTGCATTTCTGTACACTGATAATGAAGCATCAGAAAGAGAAATTAAGGAATCAATCCCATTTACAATTGCACCAAAAATAATTAAAATACCTAGGAATAAACTTAACCAAAGAGGTGAAAAACTTGTATGTTGAAAACTGTAAAACATGATGAAATAAATTGAAGACGACATGTTCATGGATTGGAAAGAACAAATACTGTTAAAATGTCTATACTACCCAAAGCACCTACCCATTTAATTCAATCCCTATCAAAATCCCATCAACTTTTTTCACAGAACTAGAACGAATAATCCTAAAATTTATATGGAACCACAAGAGACTCCAAATTGCCAAAGCAATCTTGAAAAAGAAAAGTGAAACTAGAGGTATCACAATTCCAGACTTCAAGTTATGTTACAAAGCTATAATAATCAAAACAGTATGGCACTGGCACAAAAATGGACACACGGATCAATGGAACAGAATAGAAAGCCCAGAAATAAACCCACAGTTATGCAATCAATTAATCTACAATAAAAGAGGCAAGACCATGCAATGGGAAAAAGACAGTCTCTTCAACAAGAGATGTTGGGAAAACTGGACCACTTTCTTACAGCATACATAAAAATAAACTCAAAATGAATTAGATATGAATGTGAGACTTGAAACCATAAAAATCCTAGAAGAAAACATAGGCAGTAATTTCTTTGACTCCAGCTGTAGACATGTCTCTTGGGGCAAGGGAAACAAAGCAAAAATAAACATTGGGACTTCATCAAAATAAAAAGTTTCTGCACAGCAAAAAAAACAGACAAGGAAACTAAAAAGACAAACTACTGAGTGGGAGAAGATACTTGCAAATGACATATCTGATAAAGGATTAGTATCCAAAATATACAAAGAACTTATACAACTTGGGGTGCCTGGGTAGCTCAGTTAGGCATTCTGCTCTTGATTTTGACTCAGGTTATGATCTTGGGGTCATGAGATCAAGCCCCATGTCAGGCTTCATGCTCAGTGGGTAGTCTGCTTCTTTCCCTTTTTCCCTCTTCCTCTCCCCCCACTCGCATGCTCTCCTTCTCTCTCTGTCTCAAATTTTTTAAAAAAATGCAACTCAACACTAAAAACCAAATAGTCCAATTAAAAAATGGACAGAAGACATGAATAAATATTTCTCCAAAGAAGACGTACAGATGGCCATAGGAAAAGAGACTCAACATCACTGATCATCAGGGAAATGCAAATCAAAACTACAATGAGAGAGCACCTCACACCTGTCAGAACGGCTAAAATAAAAAACTCAAGGAACATCAGTGTTGGCGAGGATGTGGAGAAAAAGGAACCCTCATGCGCTGTTGGTGGGAAAGCAAACTGGTGCAGCCACTGAGTAAGACGCTATGGAGGTTCCTCAAAAAATTACAAATAGGTTCTGTGCCTGCTGGTGGTGGCCACCTCACTGTGGGATGGAGGTGTGGCCCTGGCGGCTACGGCCTCTGGGCTGGAATGAACCGCAGTCTGGGCAGAGGCTGGGGAGCTGAGCCAGAGCCAAGGCCAGTATAGTGGTCGCAGTTGGACTGACCTTCACTGCTGCAGGATTTGCAGACTGTCATGTTTTGCAGACCATGAAGCATAGGGAACCTCAAGTAAAACAGGTCTTTCACAGTCTACCAAAACCTGCTTTCTGTGGTGGCTCTGACAGAGGTGGGGAGGAATCCAAAATGGCAAAATGAGAAGTAGCATTAATACCAGGCGTAAGGCCTACTGCCAGTAGAGGAAACAGAAGAGATGTTCATCTATGAGTTATGCTTCTAAATCACCCAGACAAGGAAGGCTCTCTGTACATAGCAGCCAACGTCAGTGAAGCTAAAGAAGGTCAAGCTAAAAAATGAAGAAAATATGGGATGAATTTTAGGTTGTTGTTCATGTATACAAGTACCAGCTTTTTATACAGTAAGATGCCTCAAAGCAATAAATAAATAAATATCTACTCTACAATCCAGGAATTACACTACTGGGTATGTATACAAAGAATATGAAAACAGTAAGTTGAAGAGATACACGTATCCCTATTTTACTGCAGCACTATTTACAATAGTGGAAGGAGCCCAAGTGTCCATCAGTAAATGAATGGATAAAAAAGGTGTGGTGTGTACACACACACACACACACACACACACACAGGAATATCATTTAGCCATAAAAACAAACAAAATCTTGCCATTGGAACAACAGGGGCGGATCCAGAGAGCCTTATGCTAAGCAAAATGAGCCACTCAGACAAAGACAAATACCATAGTATTTCACTCATAGGTGGAATTTAAGAAAGACGTGAACAAAGAAGAAAAGAAACAATGAAACAGTCTTAACTACAGAGAACAAACTGAGGGTTACCCGAGAGGAGGTCAGTGCGGGGAGGAGTGAAATGGGTGAAGGGGAATTAGAATCCACTTGTCTTGATGAGCACTGATACGGAACTTTTCAAATCAAAGTAATAAAATTATTCACTGTATGTTAACTAAACTGGAATGCAAAATAATAATAATGATAATAATAATAATAATAATAAAACAAAATTTAACCATAATTTTTTTAAAAATCTATGCTCCAAATTACATGTAGGTGAGATCTGGTGGAGGAAATAGTTTGTGAATTTTAAATTATTACTGTTGTTTATTAAAGAGAAGTAAGATGTTGGAAGTGTAAAAGAAAATCCTTAGAAATACATATGCATTTGAGAAATTTATTGAGCACTACAGCATATGCTGTGATCCAACTTTTAATTTTGTTTAAAAAAGAAATAATGAGACCCCTTTGTTTAAATTATTTGTACTCCAAACACATGGCTGGTTGGTGAGCATTGCTATTAAAAACAACGTATTAGGGACGCCTGGGTGGCTCAGTTGGTTAAGCAGCTGCCTTAGGCTCAGGTCATGATCCCAGCGTCCTGGGATCGAGTCCCACATCGGGCTCCTTGCTTGCCAGGGAGCCTGCTTCTCCCTCTGCCTCTGCCTGCCACTCTGTCTGCCTGTGCTCGCTCGCTCTCTCTCCCTCTCTCTCTGACAAATAAATAAATTAAAAAAAAAAAAGTATTATCTTTGTTCTCAAATATATTTGCTTGCACATTGTTAATACGAATCACTTTGAATTATTTTTAGCAGTGGTGATGGACTTGGAAAAGTCAACTGTAATCTTACCTATTTGTAATCTTGTGCATAGATTTAAAAGAATGGCAGTTCAATTAAGGTTTAGTTTGTCAATGTGAATAAAGTTAACTCGCTTGCACATCAAATTATGACACTTTAACCAATGATGTCACAAACACAAAAGTCCTAGCAATGTGCTTCAAAGAAAAGAACTATGCCTTCTGAGAATATAAATTGCTGCCAGTAAGGCTTGTCTCATGTCTTGATGTGAGAGGTGTCTGTATACTCACACTACATTAAAAATTTAGCTTATATCCTAAATTCTTCCATCTGTGACTTACCTGATTTCAGCATGCTGAAGGAGATAGAGCAGTTCTAACCCACAGCACCAAACTGTATATTAGATAAGGCTATTAATCCTTTAGGATGTTCAGAAATAAATTTGTATTATTATAGTTCATGTTGGGTTAGGAAACAGTACACCGTCTTACTGAATCTTGAGTGAAATGAAGAATGATGTGACTTTGACTCATACTTGCTAAAAAAAAAAGAGAGAGAGAGAGTGAGCAAGACTGAGAGAATAAGGAGAGGGAAGTACTCTATTTAGAGCAAGAACTGGAGTTATCTCCTTCTTAATGTGCTAGTAACTTGAAATAATTAAAATTCACAGCACAGAAGTGCTTTTTTTTCAAAAACCATATTCAGACTTTGAGTAAAGTGACTCTGTAACAGTAACTTCTTTATTTCTTGTTAATGATTTTGGTCTCCTTTTCTACCATCCTGCAAGCTAAATAATATGTACTTGGAAAGAAATCCTTCATTAACACTGTGTGGTTGGAGAGGGGATGTTTAGCTTCTCCTTGCCTAGATAAACTACCATATCAGTTTCTCTGGCCATGATTTTCAGTCTTCTCCATCTTCATTCATAAACATTCTTATATCCATAATGCTGATGGCAATTTATAAAATTAAATGCAATTAACTTCTTTTATGGGAAACTGTACAGTCTAAAGCAGACAGGAAAATAATATTTCATAAATGATCAATTTTAAATGATTCTGTAAAGCCTGAAAAACTCACTCTCTCATTTTTGAAAGGCCATAGGAGTTAAGCTTTGTGGAACTATATGTGGTAAAGATGTTGTAATGAATGCATTCAAACCAATACTTATATTCTGATACTTTCCCTTGATACATACACACCAAATACATTGACCTAATATGTTTGCATTAAATTTTGAAAGAACCAGTCTCATGAGGCCGTAACAATGAAGCAGTGAAAAAATCTGAGAGAGCTCCCTTAAGATACAGAGAAACAGAATTGTGATTGAGATTAGCCATTTGGATCCCAGATTCAGATCTTGCATCTTTAGAGAGACAAAGGAAGATTGATAAAATATTTTTATCAATCTGGGAGATATTTTGCCTAAAATGCAGGCTGTTGGAATAACATAAATATCTTACTAGCTGCTATAGGAATCATCTCCCAACAACAGACAATTAAAGAAATTGACAAAATCTATAAAAACAACTGCTTTCACACATTGGATAACAGGCAGTTGAACACTGTAATCCCTTACCAAAGGAAAACAGAAGCGGTGAGCCCTGAGATCACACTATCTCCAGTGTAAGAAGAAGGATTCAGACATAGTCTACTGAAGCTGAAGAGTCAGAAGAGTAAAATTCAGTGAAGCAGAAGTATCTGGAATTTGTGGCAATCCTGGAGAGGAGACAGCTACAAAGAGAGAAGGAGTAAGAGAAAGTTGTGCCAATTTCTCCTGCAATCTCCTCAAATCTTCGGCCGAGTAATCATGGTATAAAATACGACAAGGATGGGGAAAGAAAGCGGTAGAACAAACAATTCTCAGAGCTCATAGGACTAGGAATAGTTTCCATCTACGAGCCAGAATGGAGAGACCTCCTAAGTTTGGGGCAATAGAAGACCTCATTAGTGGGACCATGTTAGTCTAAGGCTAAAGGCTGCTCTGGAACTGCTGCAACAAAAAGTTACAAGCAAACCTTGAATGGATCACATTTATTTAAAAACAATTTAACTGTATGCTAGAAGAAAGTCCAGGAGAGGCAAAAGGAAGGGATCCCCAGGGGACATGAGGAAGCTTTCAGGGGAATGTGGATATATTCTTTATCTTGATGTTCATGGTTTTGTGGGTATATACATATATCAGTCCTTATCAAGTGTATAGTTTAAGCATGCTTGCTTTATTATATGCCAGTTGTACACCAATAAAGCTGTTAAAAATTGCCAAGGATTCAAAGAAGCAAGAAAGTACGACGTGTAACAAAAACAAGAAGTTACAACTATTATTTAATTAACAGGCAAACATATTAAAAAGTATTACACACATGCTCAGTAATGTAGAAGAAAACATGATGAGGAGAGAAGATAAAGATATAAAAAAAGATCAAAATGGAAGTTTTGTGGATTAAATATATAATATTAGTAATGAAAAATACACTGTTGAGAACAACCTAAATGCTGAGTAAAAAAGATCAGTGAATTTGAAGACATAGGAATAAAAACTATCCAAAATGAATTACACAGACAAAAAAAGCCTGAAAAAATTTAACAGCACATCAGTGTCCTCTAGCACAGTATTAAATGATCTAACGTATATGTTAAAGTCCCCACAAAAGAGCAAGGAGAGGAAATCATAACAAAAATTTTTTGAAGAAAAATATTTAAAGAAATTAAAATTATAAATCCATAAGAACAGGAAAGTACTCCAAAGCAGAAGAAAACAAAGATCACACAAAGGTATATCATAATTAAATTGCTGAAAATCAGTGATTAAAAGAAATCTTAAAAGCAGCCATATAAATTAGACAATTGCAGTGGAACAAAGATAATAATTACAACAGACTTATCAGAAGCTATGCAACTTGCAAGGCAGTGGAGTGATATCTTAAAAGAGTACCCAACAACAACAACAACAATGTCAACTAGATTGTTTATACCTAATGAAAATATCTTTCAAAACTGAAGGCAAAAACAAGCCACTTCAAAAATGGGTAAGGGACTTTAATAGACATTTCTCCAAAGAAGATATGCAGTTGTCCCATAAGCATATGAAGAGATGACAGCTATCACTGGTCATTAGGGAAATGCAAATCAAAGCCACAATACGATATTATCTCACATCCATTAGGAAGTTTTTGTTTTTGTTTTTAAAGGAGAAAATAACAAGTATTGATGAGGATGTGGAGAAATTAGAACTCTCATGCATTGCTGGTGGGGATAGAAAATGGGACAACTACTGTGGAAAAATGTCTGCCATAGATTTTTCTTTTCAGTTTTGGGGAAAATTATTAAAAACATGAAAATCAGTCTTAACTCATGAGCCATAAAAAATAAGGCCACAAGAGATGATGTTTGGCCCCCAAGCTGACATCTGCTTATCTCTGCCCTGAGAAACCACTGAGAAAATATAGAGGTATAAGAGGTATTACTAAATAATGGGAATAAAATAGAATCACTTTAAAAAAATGGAATAAAAACACAAAGGGCAGGAATAGAGGTGGAAAGGAACAAAGCATATATGTGACAATTAGAAAACAAATATAAAGATAGTGAATTTAAACCCAACTATACGAATAATTACACTAAATGTAAATGGTGTACAATGGTCTCCAGTAAAAAGGTGGAAATTATCATAATGGTTGAAATAAGACTCAGCTTTATGATGGCTGCAAAAGAGCTTTTTTAAATGTGAAGCCCTGTCTGGACAGGTTAAAAATTAAAGAAATGAAAAATATCCTCCATGGAAATACAAATGCAAAGAAAGTTGCAGTTTCCATATTAATATCAAAGTAAACTTTAGAACAAGGCTATTTTTGCCAGGGTTTTATACCAGTAAATAAGTCAGTTCATCAAAGGATGAAAAAAAAAAAAAAAGACAGAGGATCATAGGGGAAGAGAGGAAAAAAATGAAACGACAAAACCAGAGAGGGAGACAAACCATAATAGATTCTTAATCTCAGGAAACAAAGTGAGGGTTACTGGAGGGAAGGAGAATGGGGGGGCTTGGGGTGGCTCCGTGATGGACATTGGGGAGGTTATGTGTTGTGGTGAGCTCTGGGTGTTGTTGTAAGACTGATGAATCACAGACTTGTATCCCTGAAACAAATAATACATTATATGTTAATAGAAAATAGAATCAAATCTTTTTAAAGAAGGACGTAAAGATGTATGTACGTAACCCTAAAGATGTACACACATAAAAACAGAACTTCAGATACCTGAAGCAAAGACCAATGAAACTGAAAGGAGAATGACAAAGTCACAATTATAGTTGGATATATCAATACTCCTTTCTCAGTAATTAATGGAATATAGACAGAAAATCAGCACAATTGTTGAAGTTTTGAACAATACTATCAACCAACCTGATCTAATTAACATTTGTAGAACATATCATCTAAAAAGAGCAAAACAATGTTGTTTTCAAATGTAGGCACATTCACCAAGGAGAACTTACTTGAAGTTTTTATATATATATTTTTTGAAGTTTATATATACATATATATATTTACTATATATTTATATATTTAATAAATATATATTTTTTAAAATTTTATTTATTTGAGAGACAGAAAATGAGAGAGACAGCATGAGGAGGGGGAGGGTCAGAGGGAGAAGCAGACTCCCTGCTGAGCAGGGAGCCCGATGTGGAACTTGATCCTGGGACTGCAGGATCATGACCTGAGCCGAAGGCAGTCGCTTAACCAACTGAGCCACCCAGGTGTCCCTATTAGCATATTTCTTAATAATTCTTTGGTCAAAGAAGAAATCAAAGAGTATTTTTTAAAATATTTTGAACTAAGGGACGCCTGGGTGGTTCAGTTGATTGAGCAGCTGCCTTCGGCTCGGGTCGTGATCCCGGAGTCCTGGGATCGAGTCCCGCATCGGGCTCCTTGCTCGGCAGGGAGCCTGCTTCTCTCTCTGCCTCTGCCCTCTCTGCCTGCTTGTGTGTACTCTCTCTCTCTGGCAAATAAATAAAATCTTTAAAATATTTTGAACTAAATGAAAATGGAAATACATAAAAATTTATGGGATGTAGCTAAAAAAGTGGTCAGAGGGAGGTCATTGGAAGAAGGAACTCTCACACATTACTGCAGAATGCAAAGTAGTACAACCACTTTGGAAAATAGCTTGGTGGTTTCCTATAAAGTTAAATATACACTTAAACTATTACCAGCAATCCCATTTATAGGTATGTGCCCGAAGAAATGAAAACATATGTGTACCCACACACAGACTTGAGTGTAGATACTCACAGAATCTTTATTCTTACTAGTCCAAGCCTGGGAATCACCTAAATGTCTATCAGTGAATGAATGGATAAACAAATTGTGGTTTATCCCCAAAATGCAGTTTATGGTTTACCCATGAAAACAAGCTACTGATACTCATAAAAAGGACAAATTTCAAAAGCAATATGATAAGGGAAAGAAGCTTGAAAGTCTACTGATTGCATACCTCCATTTACAGTTGGCCCTTGAGCACCACGGGCTTTAACTACCCATTCACTTATATATTGATTTTTTTTAATAAATATAGTATCGTACTGTAAAAATATTTTATCTTCCTTATGATTATTTAAGTAATACTTTCTTTTCTCTAGCTTACTTTACTGTAAAAATACAGTTATATAATGCCTGTACAAAACATATGCTGATTGACTGTTCATGTTGTTGTAAGGCTTTTGGTCAACAGTAGGCTATTTTCGGGGGGAGTCAGAAGTTAGAAATGCAGATTTTCGGCTGTCCAGGGGGTCAGTTCCCCTAACCCTTGCATTATTCAGGGGTGAGCTGTATATGAAATTCTTGAAAAGGACCAACTGATAGAGGTGGTGAAGAAGTTAGGTGGGAAAGTGTCGATGTGAAGGTCCTGATATCAGAGAAGTTCTGGGATCTTCACTGGAGGGAGAAGAGGTGAGAGAGTTGATCCTGGCAATGGAGTGAAGACAGAACACGTGAGTCTTGTAGACCACTGTGAAGACTGGGGACGTTAATCTGAAAGAGGCAGCCACTTGACCAAGTTCTGATGATTTATATTTATATTCTGCTAGTTTAATTGGTATGCAATGATACCAGCGGTTTCAGTTTTATCTTTGTTAGGAGGTGATTTATTTTATGTGTGTATGTGTGTATGTGTATACATATGTGATGGTCTACCATTTGCCGATTTATTTATGTACTTTTTATTCAACAGTTTTATTGAGAAATAATTCACATACCATACAATTTACCTGTATTTATACAGTTGTATGCCCATGGTCACAATCTAATTTTAGAAAGTTTTTGTCTCCCGCAAAAGGAACTCTGTGCTCATTAGCAGCTCCTACCCATTCCCCACACGTCTTTCCACCCACAAGCCCCAAGCAACAACTGTCTCTAGATTTGCCCATTCTGGGCATTTCGTATAAATGGAATCCTATCATATGTGGTCTTTGTGATTGGCTTCTTTCACTTAGCACAGTGTTTTTAAGGTTCATTCATGCGGTAGCAGGTGTCAGCACTTAATTCCTTTTTATTGCGGAATAATGTTCCATTATACGGGCATACCACATTTCATCTCTTCACTATTAGTTGGTGTTTATTTGAATTGTTTCCACTTTTTGGCTACTATGGAGTATGTGAACATTCCTGCAACAAGAGTTTATGTGGGCATATGTTTTCAATTTTCTTGGGTAAGTGGAATTGTTGGGTCATATGGCAATTTACTGGCTTATTTTAGTTACTTTTGGGCATCTAGCATAGGATCTTCTGTATTTTTATTTATTATGTGTATCTCCAGGAAGTATATTTCATAAATATTTCTTACAATTTTTTTCCAGTGGCTTTTGCTTTGTTTTCTTCTTATTGTTGTTAAAGTTTGAGTTTAATATATGTACATATACACATATATTTATATATGTATGCATACAAACACACACACACACGTTGTATTCAGTCATCTTGTTTCTGATGACAGAATCCATTTATTAGCTATAATAAATGGTTCCAACAGCATGTGGAGTTCTGTTTTCCTCTCTTCTTTAGTAAAGTGCAGGTTGTTTTATTATTGATCCTTTATCTATCTGAAGCTGATTTCTCATTTTCTTTAAAGGTGACCGTTGAGATGAGATGAGATGTGGTGAAGGATTTTCAGGGAGGTGGAAGTGGTGGTGAGGAGAAGGATTCCTAGAAGGAGCAAGTTGACAGTTGCCCTTTGTTGGCTTGCCTAAGACGACAGTATCGGCAAGACAGTAGAGAAAGTGGTAAAAAGGGAAGGTAGTCATTAGTAAAATGCCATTTTGCTCATTATAGCTCTAATGTTGCAGGGTTCACTTTTAGGGCAAACTTCTGAAACCTGCCTGTCTTGTGATCCTTCCAAGGTCCACAGATTTCTGGAATTTTCTTTTCTCTTATTGTCATCTTCTTCCTCCTCCTCTTAAAATAGAACTTATTACACCGGGATTGTCAGAAATGGAAAGAAGGTCCGTGATTTCCAGTCATACTCATCACATTTAATCACAGCATCTTCCTGGTTTTCAGAAATAACTTTAAAATCAATTTAAAATGTCAGTTGCCTTGGTGTAGTCAGAATAGAAAGCGGGAAATGTGCAAAAGCCATGGGTCTCTTGCCTCTAATTTGATACTCTGGGTTGTGAGATTTGATTCCTTGGAAGTAAGTCTGTAATTAGATGGTTGGCTGTGGCAGAAAGTTGAGTATGTAGGAGACGAAAAGCATAAACTCTAGAGTTTGTGGGGCTATTCGTGTGTTCAACTTGGTTGGGCTGTAATGATGAAGTTTCTAATGTAAAATAAGGGCCTTAGATTTTATTTGGGTCATTTTCCAAAATTCTAGTTTGTCTCTGATCTTACATGTTTGTACTATCATGCCATTAATAACTACAACTTTCATGATTATAGTTTTAAAAACCTTGTCCTGGGCTCTGGATTGTTAACAGTGTAAGCGTCAGCACATTACTTACTTATTCTTTTTTGGTTTGAGATTCCTCACCTATAAAATAAGAGTTAAAACTATCTATAGAGTAGCTGTGAGGATTGAAAATAGGCGTTTATATTTAGCACAATGCTGGGAATACATAAGGTCCTCGTGAGTTTTAGCTGTCATTATTGCTTCCTGGTCAAGTCTACATTGTGCTAAATTTGCAAGTCAGCCATCAGCTTAATCCTTTAGCTGATCTAAGGATGTTGGTTTTTGCGTTCTGCGGCTTACATTAGAGGGTAGGATGGAGAATTAAAGACTAGTTACAGTGATCCTCAAATAGCTAATGAAGTCACATGGTTCTGGGAGAAGAAAGGTGGTTGAACTAGTTCAGACCGTACTCTTGAAACCAAATACAATTGCAAATGCTGTTTGATTGGAAATAATACCCATTTTCACTTGTCATTATAATGGAAATCAGACTTTTTCAGAGTTAGCATCATAAAATGCAACACAGATGCTGGGAGGTAAGGTTTATTCAGGTAATCCACTATGAAGACTCCCCATGACGGAAGCAGTAGCTTACAGCCAACATTAGGTAAAATAAATAACTTGGAATGAAAGCAAGCACAGATTAGCTTCCTCCATCATTGTCACTCTATGCACAATAAAGTCTCACTCCCATCACTTAAACAGACAAGAGCCTGAAAGTTCAAAAGTTAATTTTAGATTTTAAATGATAATTTTTGAAAAAATTTAACTCGATATGTCATCGTAGTCCAAATGATTTTTAAGTAGAATGTTATTTTATGTCAGTGAGACACGCTCATTGTTTTAATTCAGTGGTTCTAAGTGGACTCAGTATCGCCGTTGTTTCTGTCAACTGTGTTTTCAGAAGTAAAGACAGGCTTCAGGCCAGCTATTTGAGTTGCTATTGATTTTTGGATTAAATGTGGTTGTTTTAAAATAAAAATGTTAGTCTTTGGTAAACAGCTCTTTAGAAGTGCTGTCAGAAGTAGAAGTGCGTGTGGAATGAGCTATTGATTACTGATGGCTCTTTTGACGTGATAATAATCGAATCCTACAGCTGAAATGTCTTTATGATCCACTGCAAACGAGCTCACTGTTCTTCGTGAATGTTAAAGCACTTTCACAATCCAGCTCGGATGGCTCCTCCTCCGTGAGGCCAGCCAGAAGTGCTCCGTCTGCCTGTGGATTCCAGTAGCATTGTTGATACCTGTCTTTGTAGTTATAAAGAGGGCCTTGCAACATCATGATTTGTGTTTACTTTTCCCTCATCAAATATAAGTGCCTTAGGGCACAAACTGTTAAACATTCAGATAAACTCAACTTCAACAGATGATTCATCAACAGATAAATGATGGAATATCCATACTACCCAAAGTATTGTGCCTTAGGTATGCGAACATGAGTACTACACAGCTCTTGTCCTTGCCACTTTATTCTACGTGGTGCCTACTCTCCTCTTGACTTTTTGCTGTCATTTTCCAGGATGCCCTGTTTTCCCTCCGATTTCTCTTGCCACCTCTTTGCAGTGTGTTTTGTCCCTTCCTCTAGTAGATTTCTGAATGATGAGGATATCCAAGGTGTGTTCTAGACTCTGTTCTGTTTTCAGTACACACTGTCTAGGTGATCTCATTTATTCACATGCATTTAAAATATTATCTTTATGTCAGTGACTCTCAGTTTTATATCTCTGGTCCAGAAACTTCTGAACATCAAGCTTCCATATTGCAATGGCCTTTGAAGTTTCCTGAGTATCAGAGAAGTACATGTCTCAAAGAACACCCTTGATCTTACCCCCAGATCTGGTCCCACCTTCCAGGTGTACCTCCGCCTGGCAAGCCAAAATCCTGGCAGTGATCCTTGATACATCTTCTCCTTCACCCTGCACCTTGAGCCCATCATCCAGGCCTGTTGACTCTGCCTCCCAAATATATTCTTCCTCTGGCTCTACTCTCTAGACGCGGCCTGCAGGCCAACCCGAAATGCAGGTGGAATGACCCATTTTGGCCCCTCTGGTCCAATCACCACAGTCATTACAGTGATTTTTAAAAATCATAAAGCAGATCATGCTTTAAAATTTCTCCCCGGTTCTCCTTGTTCTTAAGATTTAGAAATCTGGGGCACCTGGGTGGCTCAGTCGTTAAGCATCTGGCTTCAGCCCAGGTCATGATCCTGGGGTCCTGGGATCGAGCCCCACGTCGGCCTCCCTGCTCAGCAGAGCAGGAGGCCAGCTTCTCCCTCTCCTTCTCCCCTTGCTTGTGTTCCCTCTCTCATTGTCTCTCTCTCTGTCAAGTAAAAAAAAACACACACAAAAAAAACCCCAAAAAACAAAACTAAAATTAAAAAAGAAAGAAATCTTCCACATGGCTTTAATTTATAAGGCCTTCTTTTCCAGTCGCATTTCGTGCTGCAAATCACCTCTGTAATCCAGCAAATGGTAGCATACTCTAAATCCCAGAGATTTTATTTATTTATTACAGAGAAAGAGCATGAGTGGGAGGCAGAGGGAGAGGGAGAAGCAGACTCCCTGCTGAGCAGGGAGCCCAACAAGGGGCTCCATCCCAGGACCCTGACATCATGCCCTGAGCTGAAGGCTGAGGTTTCAACCTACTGAGCCACTCAGGTGCCCCAAAATCCCAGAGACTTGAGTTTCCTCCTCCCATGGTTTAGAGTTTGTGGTCTGCCTTTTGAGGACCCCCTTTTATCGAGTGAAGCCCCACTGACCTACTCTGCTTAAATAACTTTTCCACAGACAGGTTTTGTCCAGCTCCTCACAGCAAATCAGGTCCCGTCCCCTCTTTTCATCCTGAAGTATCCCGAACCTTTCCTTTCTATCCCCCATGGTAATTGGTAAGATTTGTTTCGTTGGATGATTATTTGCTCAAGGTCTGGCTCCCCCTCTTGTTCTAGAGGGCCCATGAGGGCAAAGATCATATCTACTTGATTCACACTTGAGACCCAGGACCTGACAGACACATAGTGGAAAGTCAGTAAATATTTGTGGAATGGATAGACTAAATAGGAGATAGAAGCTCAAAAGCACGTTGAAATGCTGCCCGTCAGAATGTGCTTCAAACTTAAGGCTATAATACAGAAGTAAATTGCTGACACCCACAGAAAACCTTTAGTTTGTGACTAAACCAGGCTTCTGCTAGTCTTTTGACCTATCACATTTTAGCATTGTCTTCACCAAGAATGTATTTGGCAACAGGGGGAAAAAAAGAAATATATATATATATGTGTATATATATATAAAAATATCTGTCATATAAATATATATTTTTAATCAGATTGACAGATATTTATTGATCACACAGTTCTTGTCCTTGTCCTTTTTATTCCTCATAGCACCTGGTAGTCTTCTAGAACTTCAGGGTACAGCTGGTGTGATGCAGCTTACTTTCCCATGGGGGGTAGACAGTAAACAACTACACAGAAAATTTCAGCTCCTGAGAAGTACTGTGCACGACATAAAACAGTAATGGTTGGGGTGGTTAGAGAAGTCGTATTCCAAAAGGCGACATGTGAGTGGAGACCTGAGTGCCAGGAGTCCGCTCTGGAAGGTCTGAGGGAAAGCCTTCCAGCCAGGGGGAGCAGCATGTTGCAGGAGCAGAGTGGGTATTTTCTGATACATTCAAGAAACTGAGGGGTGGCCAGCAGTCCTGGAGCGTAGCGAAGGAGGAAAGGAGGAGCACGCGCTGTTGGAGTTACAGAAATCGGGGCTTCTGACTCCCCCCTTCCTAGCTACTTATCACAGAATGGAGGAAGTCATGATGCCAGCTTTCAGGAACGTTGCTAACTATGATCATGAGGGTAGATATAGGTGATAATGAACATCACTGATAATTTAAACATAATTAACCTGCCTTCCACAGAATATATGTCGGAGGAAGCCAGTAGAGTAAATGTTAAGCTAATGGCTGTGTCTGCGTGTTTAAGAGTTTACTGTTAGACTATCTTTTAAAACAGCGTTGCTAATTATTTACAAACATTCTTATTTACATTGATTTCTCACAAAAGGTTAAAAAGCTGAAGAGAGAACTCTCACAAATGAAGCAAGAATTGCTGTATAAAGAACAAGGCTTTGAAACATTGCAACAGTGAGTATGAAAATACCGAAATTGAGAATAGCTCAAAGCCCCCTAACTCATAGGAAGAAAACAGAAGTACCCATTCTACCTAAGAGATGTCTCAAAGAAACATAAAGTAAAAAGCTCCGAGCTCTACACCAAAAAACAAAGAAAATGGTCAACCAACAAACAAAAACCTTGGAAAAATCTATATACTTTGAAAAGGTCTGAAGTTTTATGCATCATCAGAGTCAAAGAAAGCAGTGAGAAGCCTCACTTTGTGTGTGGGCGCCCGCCGGCCGGCCCTCAGGTTGAGGTCAGCACCGCCATGTTGGGCTCTCACAGCCGGACAGTGTGAGCCTCTGCTGCCTGAAGTCCTGGTGGGAGGTGTCTCTCCGCCTCTTGGTCAGCCCCAGGCACCCCCTAACCGGGGTTGATCTCAGGGAGCAAATCGGGGTCAGCAGGGAAGCTCGGGTGGGTTCCTCACTTGCCGTGTTCCTTCTCTCCTTTCCAGTTCTGTAGTCAAGTCTGGCGAGCCACTGGCATGACTCTACACTGGGCCAGGCTACGGAAGATACAGACAGGCCGAGGGTAGTGGATTCTGGAGTCTTCTGCCCTCTTCCCAGCCCCTGGAAGCCCCCGTTCTCCCAGCTGACAAGGCGCTGCCCCGCTAAACCCTGACAGGCTCCCTGGGCTTTCCATCGCTCGTGCCCCCCACCCCAGGGTCTCTGGTGTGAGGCAAGAAGCTGATGGTTTTCCCAGCCGCATGACCACAGAGAGGATGGAAGGCATCATCCCTCAAAAGGCATTCAGCTGGGTTTCTGTTGTTTTTTTACTTGCCTCCTCTGTGCTCGGGGCTCCGTGCCAGCTGTGGGGCAGTGTTTATAGGGCATTCCTGATGGCCTGTGCGTTCCCTCGTCTCCTCTGCGGCAGTCCAAGGCAGCAGGGCATTATCCCTTTTCAGGACCGCGTGTTTGTTGGCCAGACAGACATAAGCTGGTGGTTCTGTGTGTTTGCACGACGGGTTAGAGCTCCGGACACCAGTCCTGACTCTTGAGCAGCGTCATGTGGCTGATGTCAGACAAGGGCCTCATGGCTCAGTCTTCTTCTTTGCCGCTCACCTCATGTAATCATCAGCATTTTATTCTTTCAGATGCTCCTGTCCTAGGGCTTCTCAGACCTGACTGCATATTAGAATCATCTGAGGAGCTTTTTAAAAATATACCTGTTTCTGGTCTCCGTCTAGGTATATACTTTGAGGGATCTGTAGGTCGTTCTCGGGTATGGCTGTGTTCTAAGAACCTCAGCCGGCTTCAGAGCTCCCCCGAAGAACTGAGCAGACCTAGAATGACATCAGTGTGATACTTGGTAATTGCATGTCACATAAAGGAGGGCTTTGTGGTGGGAAGGGAGAGAGAAAGCAAACTCCGAAGAGCCCTACGAAATGTTTAGCTATACGGTAAACATTTTTAAGGCACATGAAATTGTAACTCATGTCACCACCCGGGATTAAAGGTTAGCCAAACTTGCTGTTTTGTTATATTGATATAACAATGCTGTATTGTTTTAAAGCAGTTTGCTTGCAAGCCATTTTTATAGGAATCCAAGGCATGTTTAAGAATCTGTCAATAACATTCCACAAGAAAACAATAGACATTTGTTGTAGAAATTCAGGCGTTCTCTTGCAATGATTCTAATCCCTTGAACCGAGAGCGGAAAGATATGATATCTAACATCAGAGACCTCTCCTGTTGATCCTAACTATAGACAAAATAAAGCTGTTTTCATTCAAATGTTAACCACCATACTACGAGAACATTGACTAGTAATTGATTGAACCCAGAGACCATACTTTTCAAGAAACCACATTCCTGATACTATAAAGAGACTTTTCCTTGGGGTTTTGACAGAAAACATATTTCTGAAAGGATTTAAATAGAATCCTACTGCAGGCTTTTGTAACTTTTCATTTATTCACAATGGGTTGAGCTATTTTTGCCAAATCTGGAGCTATAATGTAATTTGAACTCCAGCTTTCATTTTACTGAGTGGAAGAGTTTATTCTGGATGAATGAATGGAGTTTTATTCTCCACATTATTCATTTCTGTCTGTGGTTCCAGAGTTGACTTTGGCCTAGACCGTAGCATAGCGCATATGTAGACAGATATGACCAAGACGTTTCTGCTTTGTCACCTTCGACGTTCACTCAAAAGTGGAAAATGAGAAGTGAAACACTCAGCCTGCCAAAAGTGTATACCTGGCCTGTGAAAATCTGGCTTGGGGTGGGGCACATATTCTCCAGGGAAGGCATGCAAATGAGAATCTCTTCTCTTTTGGAAGAGACTAAGATATAGAGGAAATTAATAATACAGTACTCAGAACACCACCCCCCCCCCCGCAAAAAAAAAAAAAATCTTAAAAAAATTTTAGGGAAGAATATAAAATTGTATTTCTCAAATTAAAAACAAAAACACAATACTTTGTTTTAAAAATCAGCAAGTAACACTAATATTTTGTTTGACTTTATCTTATGGTCAGGGTCAAAAAAGAGAGAAAATGTGGAAGATGTAGAATTGAGGAAAAAAGGAGAAACGTGGAGCTAAAGGGAAAAACACTAGTTAGAGGAAAACAGAGGTGCTCAGGGGAGGCGGAAAGGAGTCTGAGAGAAAGACCCGAGGGCTCCCTGGTGGGGGTGGGGCGACGTGGGGGCAGGTGCTGAGTTGACCTGACTTTCCTTGTTTGTGGTTAGCCCCAGACTGAGCAGTGGTTAGCCAGGACATTTTAATCTAGTTTTAAAGCTCTCCGAAATGAAAATGAGCAGTCTTAAAGTAGTCCTGCCTTTGTTTTTAAGTACTAAAGTTGATTTCTGGCTTAAAGATTTGTTTTAACTCTCAGTTTCAGAAGGTTTTGCACAAATAGGAAGAAATCATTTGGACTTTAGAAATTCACTTTGACACAGTCCAAGAGTCTTATGTTCATAGCTATTTCGTGAAATCTCACAGATTTTTTTTTTTAATTAAAATAAGATTTTTGCCTCAACTAGGTGAGTAGACATAATACTTAAAGGAGTCAACAATTTCACTGATAAATCCCTTCCCAAATAAATGGAATTAATGAATATTTGAAGTACTACCTGTGCTTTTTATCAAATATTCGAAGTGTAATAGCGTAAGAGCCCTGAGCCTGAATATGTCATTTTGAGGACTGTCCCCCTTACTGATTTAGGCTAAAGTTGCCTAAATCTTCTGGTCTTGCTTTTTCACTTAGAGGAAGTGTGACGAGTAGCTCTCTAGGGTCCCCTCCAGCCCTAAACACTGGCTGGGCTCACCACTGTTTAATTCACTGACTTCATTAGTTGTACTTACTTTTATTATCAAATAACCTTATGATGAAATTCCTTTTATTTTCTTAGGCTAAGACATTGGCAACAATAAAATACTTACTAAAATAGTACACGGGGAAATACGTTATCTGCCAACTGTACTTGCTTGAGTAAACTTTGGAAGAGTGAGTAAGATGACATTGTTGGTGGTGGTTTTTTGTTTTTGTTTTTGTTTTTGTTTTCAGGTCATAGAAATAAGTATAAATCATTAAATGTTTTAAACCAAATGAGCTCAGAGCCAGTTCTCCATGGCATAATCGGTGCCATATTTCTGTGAATAAGACTAAGACTATGTCCAAGAATGAGAGTCATTGGCTGTTGGGGCAGAGGCACAGCCGTATGCTCTTCAGGGGAGCCCCAGGTTGTATTCAGAATGAATCCTGGACAGCATCGGTGGTCAGAGAGAACCAAGAGAGTGAGAATGAGGACACTGTTAAACCATTAAAAAAAAACAAAACAAAACTAGGTAATTCGGTTGGGTTCTTCTACGCACAAAGAATTAGACTTGAAATCCTCTGACGTAGGGTGCCATGTGAACTGTAAGGACATTTGGTGAGCAGATCTGGGGGACGCGATAAACGAACTCCTTGAAGAGCTTTTTATTCAACATTAGTTGACAGACGAACACGACTGCCTTCTGCCTTATTCCTAGATTTGAATTCGTCAACAAGGCAGGCAGTTTTATCTCGACTCCTAACAGTCATAAAAGCGGAACAAGTACTTTTCATATATTTTAAAAGAAGAGAATAACCACACGATCCAAATATTGTAGTAATAATAAGTAATAATCAGTCGCACTGCAGAAAGGCCCGCCAGCCCGTAGGTGCTGTGCTTAGTTTGGCACAGACATTACGGCTTCTGTAAAATTAGGCAACTGGGAGGAATCCCGTACTTCCTGTAGCTTTCCAGTTTATTGGCACTTCTGCCCTGCTAGATCCTTTCCCCAAGGCCTTAACCCTCCTCAGGGTAGAGGTCGGGCTTAGCAGGTTGGCCCATGGTGGGGTCATCCCAAACAAGTGAAGACAAAATGACTGAGCCTGAAAAGGATGAGAAACGGATGGGGCATGAGGTGGGCGGTGGGAGAGTGCTCGAAGTGGTTGGAAGAGAAAGCAGGAGGAACAAGCCGCTCGAGAGCCTGGTCCTGGTATGTGGGAGGCAAATAGCAGAATCATGAGCTGTGACAACCCAAAAACCCGTTCCTGGACTGTTAGCTTAACTTGTACTCTGTCAACCCTCTTTGATTTTTTTTCTCTTTTCTTTTTTTTCTTAACAGAATAGATAAAAAAATGTCCGGAGGCCAGAGTGGCTATGAACTTAGTGAAGCCAAAGCCATTTTAACTGAACTGAAATCTATCAGAAAGGCTATTAGCTCAGGAGAAAAAGAAAAGCAAGATCTGATGCAGGTATGTTGTGAAACATTTTGTTAATTCAGACACCTACCCTCTGGGGCCCCAGAAACTCTCCTTGAGGCAGAAGTTCTCCATCAGAGTCTGGATGACCCTTGCTCATGCTGCCTCATTCAGACAGACTTTGGCGTAGGCACTGAAGCCACAGGTGGCGTTGGAGGTAAATTGGTGGGTTCCTAGGTTCCTATATTGCTGATCCAGCCTTGTGTGCAAAAGAAATAACCACTCAGTGATCAGTATCCTGCATTTTAAATACCTATTTTCAGTAAGTATAGTCGGGTTGGTTTGTTTTTTTTTTTCCTTTTTTCTGAAGAGTGTGTCTTTTCTCTTCGTACCTTCCCTCCATCCCATACTTATCACAAGGCCTGAGAATTCTTTGTATTTCAGATATTTGGAGCTCTGAGTAAGGATTTAGTCCGTGTTTTTGGAAAAATGTTAGAGCCAGCGGCAATGTTCGCATTCTTAGTAGAAATGCTACTTTTGAATACTATAGTCAACTACTTCATGTCAGTTTTCAAAATGTTAACTGAATATAGGTACATATTCTTAAACACCTATAATTTTGCCTTTAGGGAATTTTGAAATAACTTGCAAGAAGAGGTCCAATAGAAAAGATAATAGTAATAATAGCAAATCCTTCTGAGCACTGTGTGTTGGGCCATCTTCTCCCTGCCTCGCATGAAAGTAGTGCATTTAATTCTGACAGCAACCCTGGAGATGGGCTCGTATTATCCTTACCTACAGACAGGAAATTGCAGTACAAAAAAAATTAAGTAACTTCAAGTCACACAGCTCAGAAGTGGTAGGACTGTGGTTTAAACCTAAGCACCCTTGCTTCTAGAGTATGTGGTTTTAAATATATATATATGAAACATAGAAAAATTTATTTGGATATATTTTTGTTTTGTTCCACAATGATCCTAGTGATTAAATGAGTAATTCCTAAAATGCACATCACAGGTCCTTTGGAAAAAGTTGAGAACTTGAGCAAATTTACATTGGAACTTTATAATTCAGCAATTGGAGGTTATGTTTGTTCCCATAAAGAAGAAATTTGGATTTATACACAGACCAGATTAAATTAAAAGATTAGATTCCTTTTCAATTACCTAAAGCATAAAAAACAATTAATTAGTAGGTAGGGCAATCAGCATTAGAGCTGAGAGGGACATTAAGTGGGAGCTTCTGTGACTTTCGGAGCTCTTTGACCATGAACCACTGTAAGAGATATATTCTAATGACAACCCAGTCACACACCGGTGTCTTTATGTTGGGACACACCCACACCCACACACCATATTTCTTTCTCTCTCTCTCTTTTTTTTTAGATTTTATTTATTTATTTGACAGAGAGGGAACACAAGCAGGGAGAGAGGTAAAGGGAGAAACAGACTTCCTGCTGAGCAGGGAGCCCAATATGGGGCTCAATCCCAGGACCCTCGAATCATGACTGGAGCCCAAGGCAGATGCTTAACCACTGAGCCACCCAGGCACCCCCACACACTGTATTTCTTAATACTAGCAACATGGTCTGAACTGATTTTCTAGTCTCTTCTTTTTCATCAAAAAACATGCTAGTCCTGACCTACTAAATTGACAAGGAGTAGAGTCGACACAGATTTAAAAAATACTCATCTTTTCACTGCACTGATGAAAAAATGGAAGAGACTTGCCCAGAGTCACTAAAAGGTTTCTTTGTTCTTTTCTATAGTATATTATTTGATGTGACTGCTTGAGTTTTATCCCTCTCATACAAGCATTTTGCCTAAATACTCCTCTGAAAGAAAATAAGATTAGGTAAAAAGCACATATCAGAACTCTGATATTTCTAATTTGAGAAGACATTTCTCATTTTTTATCATAAGAATTGTAAACGTCAGGATTGAATTCTGGCTTTTCTTAAAGTTAGTAATAATGAGTTTCTTACCATTTTTATTAGTGTTTTATGAGGTGGGAATCTGGGTTGGTAGCAGCACAGCTAAGATTTTTCTCCTTCTAACACTGTCCCTTGCTCACGTGTTCTCATTAAAGTAAGCTCAGTTTACTAAGTGTGGGTGTAACAGCAAGCTTGGATCAGCCGCCAGGACTGGGACTCCTGGCCCTCCGTCTCCTCATCTCTGACGGTAGTGGGAGCCGATAATCCCTTGGGTTCCATCCAGATGTGTGAAAGGCGTCATTCCAGGAGTCTGCTGCAGAGGAAGTTTTCTTGCTGTATCTGCAATGAGATTGCATTGTAGAGTCCGTGTTTCCATAATGCCTGCTGTATGAAATGAGAAGTGAAAATGACTCTTTTTAAAATAGAGCTCTTTTCAATGAAATTTTTAAAACAAGAAATGCATGTATCACGTATAAAGATGCCATTACGCACAGCAGGAATAATTCCCGGGCTGTCTTGGGGAAGGTAAGATAACCTGTTTATGATGATCTCACATACTTCCAGAGTCACTTATGTATTTGTGCAAAATGATAGTCTCATCTTATTTATTCAATAATTTAAAGTGATAAGTACCTGTTAAAATAAAGTCATTTTTCCTATCGAGATTGCGTCTCTTGACCGCTGGGGAGGTTCTGCATCTTAAGTGTTAAGCTCTAGGTCGGACTTTGTGTTTCCTGAACAGAGTCTGGCTAAGCTGCAGGAGCGGTTCCACTTGGATCAGAGCATTGGCACATCCGAGCCAGACCTGAGATCCAGTCCTGTGAACTCGCATTTATCTCTCTCCAGACAGACCCTTGACGCCGGGTCACAGACAAGCATTTCTGGAGATGTAAGTTATCCACAAGGAAGGGTTGGCCCTAGCACTGTCTTTGATGAGCCCGAATTACAGGACGGATGGCAGGAGGGACAGGAGCTAGTGAGGTGGTTTGCCTTGCAGCTCTGTGGATTTAATATTTCTGCCTCCTAGATTGCCTTTAAAAACTCGGAGTCTTACCTTTTCTGTCTGGGTGCCAAGCGTATCAGGATCTGTCCGTGTGAACGGCTTGGTTCAAATTTTCTCAGACTGTATTCAGAGATGTTGTTGAAAGGGTAGAGATGCATGAGGATTTAAGTTTTTCCTTTATACATTTAAGGTCTTCAAAATTTAGATCTTTTCAATTAAACATTGAGGCTAATGAGAAACAAAAAATATTCACCTTAAAAAAGTCTTTTTTTGTAGATCAAAGGTTATTTATATTAAAACTTTAAATTGTGATTTATGCCCAGGAGTTGAAGATACTTGCTGTGGCTTGACTCCTGTTAACTGGTTTTGCATTCTCTTTGGAATACCATTCATCAGATACTTACTTTTCTAGTTCATTCGCTGTTATTTTTGTGTTCTCTTTTACTTTGTTGAATTCTCTGCTATGAAAATGAAACAGAGATCAACAATAAGATTTACCTGTTTGAAAAATGAGTTTTTGAAGTTATTTAGTTTATGGTTTTTGCATTTAGAAGCTAGATGATGGAATTTGAGCTCACGGAGGCAAGGAAATTAGTTTCAGTTCATAAATTTTATTGACCTGTACACCCTCTGTAAACTCTGAGATACCAGAAACATTGACCTAATACTTTTTATCTTGAATTGAATGTGTGGAGAAAATGATGTTCAAAGGGCCTTTGGAAAACAGACAAGCTTGAATTAAAAAGAAATGTTTTGCTCCTACTGAGACTAGAAAGTAAGTGCCTTTTTAAACTGGTGTTCCCAATTTCAAGACCATCTTCTTTAGTTTTCCAATTATTTGTGCCTCCTAGAAACAAAAGCAGTTTACCTTCATTCATTAGCAGAGTTAATTGACTTTTTTCCCTTTTGTTTATTTACCAGATCGGAGTGAGAAGTAGATCAAATTTAGCTGAAAAGGTCAGGCTGAGCCTACAGTATGAAGAAGCCAAAAGAAGGTAACAAAAGGGGAGCTCTTCCGTGTTCAGTAGTCAGCGGGCACAAAGTGTTTTCTTTCCCAGAATGAATCTTTATTCCTACAGTGACATCTGCTGGGTGTTCCCCAGCGCCTTCTTACCAGGGTTACTCTTGAGGGTTTTTAGATGTAAGGGTTGCAGACCGCCCTCTCTGCTCGCTGTCTCCCCCCACAGCTGAAGGACAGGGAGAATTAGTGAGAAGTGTGCTCATGACGTTGCCCCTTCTCTTCTGGAAGAAAGAAGCTTAGAGCTTGTTCAGTACTTACTCACAAGTAGAAGTGGGAAGGTTGGTTTCTCATGTAGAATCATGGCACAGTGGCTCGGGTACAGGACTTGACAGTGGCTGAGGACCTCTAGGTAAATAGCTGTAATTCCTTTGCTTTGAGGGAAGAGTTCCCGCCAACGTCCTTGAAGACGCCGAGATATCTGTTCTGGCAACTGACTTCAGGGCAAAGGGGAAAAGATTGCTGTTTCCCTCCTTTATCCTCTAGGCCCTTGGAACCCTATGCTTTCTTCTCCTCACCTTGTAACTCTGCTTGGGGAAGGCTCAGGAGACTTCTCCCTCCTCATCCAGCAGACAGGCTCGACTTGTTTTCATAATATGGACACCTTGCTCAGTTTGAGGGAGAGGGTCATGCTATTCTATTTGATTTCATTATTTTCCTTTTTAGAGTTTAAAAATGCTATTGATTTATTATTTAGGAAGACACTGGGGAAGAAACTGCATTACCACCATATAGGCGACAGAGAAAGTTACCATGTTCCTCCTTGAGAACATGGAAGGCTCAGCTGAGAACCTGCTAGAAGGTCACAGTTTGCTGTCACAGGACCATCAAATAGATAATGAAGTATTATCCATTGTCATTGGTGATGCGGATTATTTAAAAGTAATTAGCCGAAGTTCTTGGAGGTTATCTGGCTTTAACAAAGCAATTATTTGATTTGCCTAAATACGATATTTGCCTCTTTGTAGCCTCTCTTACTAATATTACTTGGTTCTTTGATGACTGGAAAAACAAACAAAACCCATAAGCTTTGCTCTACAAATTACTAACCACGTGTGCTTGAGCAAGTCACTTGGTTTCTCTGAACAGCATTTCACTCAGCTAATTTCAATGCCTATAAGTTTTCCTGGGTAGATTATGCAAGAACTGTGTATACTTTATTGGCTGCTTCTCAGAGCCCTAGCTAATGCCTTGCCCACCACCAAGGATTGAGGATTCCTTGTGGTTTTGTGGCCCAGTGATGTGGAAACCTCTGGTGGGTACTGTTTGTGGCCCTCTGTCTGTGAGCATACCAACCCAGCGGCAGCCACAGCTGCTGGGTTCTGCTGTAAACAAAGCCCAGCATCTCTGTCTGGCATTTTGAAGGAGAATGGCCGGAACTCAATTAATTTTGGAGAACCAGGCCTCGTGCCCCTGGGTTCTTTGTTCTTTGGGGCTCAACTTGACCTCCCTTGGACCAGCTGGAGCTTTTGCGTTCATCTGGCTGCGAACGGCTTTTTCCATCTGGAGCTTACACAGCGTTTCTCTTCCTGGGTGCACCTGGAAATCTTCATTGTATTTTGGTCCCCAGATCTGGTGTACCCTTTCCAAATAAAACCCAAGACCCACCTAACGCCTGATCCCACAAGTAATAGATGCCTCTCTTCCCTTCATTATGTTGTTGCTCCCAGTTCAGTTCTTAATTCAGTCTCATCAAAGCTCAAGACATGGGTTCTTTGCCATTTGGTTGCTTTGCTATCCCGTTCTCATTTGGAGTTTTATTTAAAGTTACTAGCAATGCTGATGAGAAGGGAAACCTCAAGCGTTTATGCATATGTTGCAAATGCTTTTCTTCCTCAATTCTAAGAGGTGGGTTGTGTTTCCCTGAAACTTGTTTTCTCCTCCAGCCTTCGTTTCATGTGCTTAATGAAGCTAATAATATCATGCTTATTTAGCATTTTGATGATTAATTTTCTAGCACATTGAGACAGTTGTGTATAGTTTTGTGGTTCTGGCTGAAGAATGGCTGATGTTACCTCTGCCATGAGAGCGGGCGCTGGGGTGGAGGTAAGAAGGACGTTGTACGCGCAATGCCCGTGAGAGAGGACGGTCTTTTTTCTTTAACTCAAACAAGAAACTATGGCGCAAGAACGTAGATATACTTCCATCTTTGTCCTGATGACATTATTTTGCTTACCTTTTTTCCTGCCTTCTACAACTTCTTCCATTAAAAAGGAAAATAAAATGCCCTCTTTCTGTTTTTCGTATTCTGGTACGTGCTGTAACAGTATCCACAGGGATCATTCAACTTTTTTTTTTCTATGTAGGCATCTAGATTCCCTGTGCCAACATCAGCTGTGTTCATGATTTGCCTTGTGAACCCTCCCGATACTCCTCATGGTGCCCCAGAGCAAGTTGGTTGATCTCAGGGGTGTCAGAACGTTCTCATTCCGTCAGAAGCTAACTTGACCACTTAGCTTGAGGCATGGCGTAATCGGAGGTCAGGCAAAACTACGAAGCCGGTGGTGTTCGCCTCCGCTGGGTTTCCCTTCTCCTCCTCCCATCCCTGTCCCCCGCGCTCCAGCACCGGCCATCACTCCGCTGGGGCCGCCTTAGCTGCCCGTCCATGCTGGGGAGGTTGCACCGAGTGCCGGATGGAAGACGCCCTGGTCCGTGCAGTCACGTCTACAGGGGTGGTCAGTGAGCACTCAGTAAGCAGTGTAGACACTGATTTCACACCGCACAGCTCACTGAAGGAGGGTTTGGGTGGAGGCGGCCAGGGAGGGCAGGGCTGTTCCCTTTTCCTTGGCCACATGGAACCTGCTGGCTTGACTTGGTTTAACACTGGTTGGCCGAGCCACTGCTGTCTCGTCTCCCCTCATCCTTCCCTGACTGGCTGATATCCCAGTTGCTGCCCATCCGACCCCGGGACTACCATTTTACTGGGGGACAGCATCTTTACCCAGAGGAACAAAATCTATAATAATGTCCCTTCAGACAGCATTTACCTTCATTTTTTTTTTTTTAAAGGAAGCCCTCCAGGTGTCCCTCCTGTCACCCTGCACAGGTGGTCACACATCGGGGCAGCACCCGAAGCTCCCAGAGCTCCCTGGCTTTTAAGCTTCAGTGTACGTTGACCTTCACTCTTTTCTCAGATAGGCCGGTGCTTGCAGCTGTCGGAAAGGCGAGGAAAAGGCAGCTGACGAGGGCCAGGTGTCGAGGGAGGCCCAGGGCCTGGAGGACGGACAAGGTTGCTCCTTTTCCCCGGCCTCCGGGGAAAGTCAGGACAGCAAGCCTCCAGCGCCCCCCAACCCCAACTTAGCCTGCTTTGTGTTCTCCCTTTCTGGAGAGTTCTAAGCCTGCACCCCCCTCTCTTACCGCTTTATTTTTAGTATGGCCAACCTAAAAATCGAACTGTCGAAACTGGACAGCGAGACGTGGCCTGGGGCGCTGGACATCGAGAAGGAGAAGCTGATGCTGATCAATGAGAAGGAGGAGCTTCTGAAGGAGCTGCAGTTCGTCACCCCACAGAGGCGCTCCCGCCACGAGCTGGAGCGCCTGGAGGCCGAGAGGCAGCGGCTGGAGGAGGAGCTGCTGTCCGTGAGGGCTCCCCCGAGCCGAGCCCTGGCCGAAAGGTGCGTTTTCCTCCCCGGGGACAAGGACGCGGCAGACTGTGTGCGGGCACTTGGGCTGGGCCTGGATGCCCGGTGCCCCGGGTCTTTGGAAACCTCCATCGCATCTCTTCTCGGCGGATGGAGCCCCAACCCCAAGGGACTTTCTCTCCGTAGGGCAGTAAGGCCCCCCCGGCTGCGGTCCCAGTTCTTCTGTTGGTTAGGAACGTGAAAATGCCCGTGACAGATGTTGAACAAGTAAGGAATGTTGACATAAAACCAGGAATGCAGTCCATCACGGACCGAGTGTGATAACAATGGCTATAAACTATTCCACTCTGATAAGAAACATTATCTGGACTGTTAGAGCGGTGGCAGCTTCCTACTCTGGGGTTTATGACTTACAAGAATGCAAAAGTTTATTGCTTTTCGTTTTACAAGGGAAAGGCAGCTTGCTCCCTTTGCTATCTTAACAGGTCACAGAATGTTCACTGGGATCGCGTTTGTCAGTTGAGCCCCTCCTGCGAAGCAGGTGAAAATGTAAAGGGAAACACCGGTCGAGGTTTTCTGATCTTTCCGGGGGAAGGTGCAAAAGGATCTTGGAATCTGAGAAAATCCGGTTCTGTAAGCGGATCAGCTGCAGGGTCAGGCAGGGGAACGTGTAGGTGTTTGCTGCCGAGGCATGGGCGAGGGGGCCCTGGGTCCTCCCTCACTGGCGGGTATGGCCCCGCCCCCATTCCTGCCACAGCCCGAGCGGCTGTTCGGACCCCCACACAGCCTTCTGTTCTATAGGCCAGCAATCCAGGTGCGCTGCCTGTCCCAGGAGGACAGGAAGGAAGGTCACATCCGTATAATTTCAGGTGACCCAGAAGTAAGTTTAAAACACCCACCCATAAATCCAATTGCTTTTTTTTTTTTTTTAACTTCTTGGCTTCTTGCCTTCGAATTCCATGTCTGTGAATGTGGAGGGCTGTGTGTCTACATGATATCAGAATCTTTGAAGTGTGGTGGGGGGAACGGTAGGAGGAAAGACCTCGGATGTTGCTAGTCTTTTCTGGTGGTGCCGACTGAAGGCTCACCCTCACAGCAGGTGTGAGCGAGGCTGGCGGGGGGATGATCTACCCCACAGAGACCAGAGGAGCAAAAAGTAAGGGAGAGAGGGCAAAATTCTATTGCTTTCCTGAGTTACCTAGATGTCCTGTCTGTGATTATAGATCTTCAGTTTGTAGGATGAAAGTTTGCTAATCACCAGTAAATACGACGAAACGAGTAGCTTTTGTGTGGCCCACGTACAAAGCAGCAAGGGCATTAGCGTCCACTGTCACACTAAGTGTTCCCATCAGACGTGCAAAACACGCTGAGCGCCTCTCTGCCGTTCTCTGTGGTGTGTGAACCTGGGAAGGGCCTGGAAGCAGCCTTTAGATTTGTTCCGGGAGCGAGAAGACAAGTGTGTGTTCGGTTTTTTGTTGTTTTGTTTTGTTTTTTAAAGATTTTATTTATCCATTTGACAGACAGAGATCACAAGCAGGCAGAGAGGCAGGCAGGGAGAGAGGAGGAAGCAGGCTCCCTGCTGAGCAGAGAGCCCGATGCGGGGCTCCATCCCAGGACTCTGGGATCACGACCTGAGCTGAAGGCAGAGGCTTTAACCCACTGAGCCACCCAGACGCCCCGTGTGTGTTCGTTTTAACAAGGTTTTATGGGTGTGATGTCCTGTCTGTCTTTTTTATTAGGGCTAGAGCTTTGAAAATGACTGGTGAAGTAACATTAAAAATACAGTTTGTTCCTAAGTGCCTAGGTTCTGGCTTTTATACCTTGGCTTGTGCATAGTACATATAGTAACTGTCCAAATCCCAGCAGAAAGAGTGCGTTTGAGCCCTTCAGGAAAAGGAGCTGTGAAATACTTACATAAAATAATTGTATACTTAGTGAGATCCAGACAAACTGTGGGGTTTGTATCAGATGGGGAATAAGGAAGCAGTTTGAAAGTCCCTCTAACTTCCAATACCTGCATGGCCCTGTCTCCCACAATTGGCTGTTGGCAAAAAGGGACATGTGTACAGTTGTGTTTTATATCTGTCCTGTGTTGGTGGCCAGAAGCCAAATCCCGTCATTATGTTGTCGTATAAGCTTGAGGGGACGAATGCTTTCTTGCTTGAACAACTTGACGTTTTCTCGCTGCTCTCCATGGATGCAAGACGGCCCAGCATCTCATGCATCCAGAAGAGCAGAGCCGCCTGCCAAAGGGAGCACCATGTCCTGTATTTGCCGGGTGCACACGGACGGCGTGGCTTTGGGCTGGGTGGCTGTTGTCAGGGGTTTGACTTTGCCCTCTGCCCCCCCGTACTCTCTCACCATTTCTTGATCATTATTTCCTCCCCCCTCGTGCACAATCAATATTTCTCTTCCGTTTATTGTTACTATTGAACTGAAATGGGGTGCTCAGAAGACAAGAGAGTGCCTCTGTACACAGCCTGCATCCTCGGGCTAAAGCAGGTAGTGTCGTGAGAGGCTTCTGGGAAATACGATTCACGGTGTAAAACCTCGTTTCATCATAAAACAAATTATGCTTTGCCAGTTCTAAATCCTTACATTTCCTCTTGGCTCCTACCCAGCTGCCAGACAGAGCACTTCTGCATCCCCCAAATGGGTCCCATTTGCCATTGACGTGGTAGGCTTCTCTTGATTCCAGGGGTGGCCTCGGGCAAGAGTCTGAGTCAGTGCTGCGAGGTGGTCTCTGCGGGGCCGAGGCTGACCCCAGAGGCCCCCAGCCATGTGTGCCGCCAACACTGCCCTGCACCCTGGCCGAGCACGAGTGCTCAAATGCGGTGACGAAGCCCCCACCATGGGTCATAAAGCACTTCGGGGAGAGGGAGATGCTCACCATGAGGGACCACCAGCAAGCACGAGTCTCTCTCAAATTAAAAATATCTGCTGTGTGGGACTTTTCACACATCTTCCGTGTCCTTGCCATACAGCTGTTGAAATTCCAAAACCTCTGTGCTACAGAACACTGTAGTTGTAACGTTGCTCTGTACTTTCTCAGATTCATATTCTCACAGCTCCATATTCTCTTGCTTGAGAGCTTTGTCTTCTTGCCAGCATGTCTTAATTGTTTCTTAATTATGTGAATGTTTCTGTCTCTGATTCTGAAAAAATTTTAAAGCAAGTAGGTTGGGGGTATGAGTGTCATTTTTTTTTAAAGATTTTATTTATTTATTTGACAGACTGAGATCACAAATAGGCAGAGAGGCAGGCAGAGAGAGAGAGGAGGAAGCAAGCTCCCTGCTGAGCAGAGAGCCCGATGTGGGGCTTGATCCCAGGACCCTGGGATCATGACCTGAGCCGAAGGCAGAGGCTTTAACCCACTGAGCCACCCAGGCGCCCCAGGTGTCATTTTTTTAAAGGAAAAGGCACTTCTTACTTTTATAGACGACATGACATTTTCCCTAGGTGGAAAGTTCTCGGTGGTCTTCATCAGGAGAGACCAGGCAGGTGCTTCTCTCAGGGCACAAGAGGACAGTGAGAAGACGCTGCCCTTGTCTTGCGAAGCGCAGATGAATGGATAGTGTGGGTCAGTAGGACCAGGAGGAAAGGAATCTTCTAGGGGCCAGGTTGAGAAGATCCTTTCTCACCGTGGAGAAGGGCTTGGAGAGACAGGGATGCACCTTCTCAAAGGGGCTGATATCAGCAGTTTCTTGTAATCCCTGGTCAGGGGGACGTTGGTGGTAGCGGGATGCTTCCTACAAAGGACACCCAGAATCTGAGGAAGACTTTGGCTTCCGTGGTTCCATCAGAGATGGGATTGGGGCACCCGATTGAAGACGGCCACCCCACTGGAAGGGCTCCTGAGTGCCTTCATTGTGCTTCTCCCAAGGCAGGTGTTATTTAGAAACAATGACCACTGGCCCTGAGGGTATGCTGGGAGGGGCCCCAGGCTCTTCAGGCAGCCCGCAGAAAGAACTGGTGCTTTCCAGGAGCTTAGGGTCTGACTGGGGAGCATGTCAACAAGAACATGAAGGCAGGCTCAGCAGCTCGAAGCCAGAAGAGGGCCTGAGCAGTCGGTCGGAAGAGGCCAGAATGGGGACCATCACTTGGGATGAAGACAGGGAAACTTTGGATTTTAAATTTCAGCATGAAACACACTAATGTCTTATTGAAGCCTCCTTAACACACCAGAAAAGCCTTCATTTGTTAGTGCAGTATTCCGTGTTAGAACTTACTTCAAAAATGTTTCTCCTGTTTCAGAAGACATGGATTTTAGTGGATTTGGGCCTTTCTCCAGATCTTTACCTTCTAATTCAGCTCATCCCAGTTGTATTAATTTTTTCCATGTTGAGTTTTTGTTTATGTTTAAGAGATTAAAAAAAATAGGGACTGTCTTCTCCTTTCCAAAATACACCTTTGAAAACTGGGAGTTAAGAATTTATCATGCTTTGAAGTACTAAACAAAATGACAAGAATTGCTTTTTTAAAAACTTTAACATCTAATGAAATTGTGTTGGTGACACTTCAAAGGATGGGTAGCTATAAATAGAATATGGGCATGTTTCCTTACCGCCTAAAACATACATTTCAAAGAGGTTAGAAATTAGGGAAATTTTATTTTTCTCCAAAGAAAAATAGCTAATTTTTATATGCCCACCTTGCAAGGCACGCTGAGGCTTTGAACAGGAAGGTTTGTTTTGATGTCTGTAGAGCGCGTTTGCATACATCACTGCATCTGATCCCTGTAACAGCCTTAGTGGACAGACACAGTAGGATTTTAACTGCGAATTTGCAGATGAGAAAGCTGGGACCCCTTGACTAAGTGACTTGTTTAAGGACACACGATTAGTAGCGGGAGATCCACCAGAAACCACAGTGGTCTTCTCGGTCCCATTCTGCGGTCCTTGACCGCTCTGGACAGGCTCACTCCAGGGATGTCCAAAGACAGGTGACATAGACTGTACGCTTGATGTATTTTTAAATGACTTACTTGCATACACAGTTCCCCAACACTCCACATTTTTTTAAATCTTGGTTGGTTGAATGTGGATGAAATTTCATGATCATCGGTGCAGACAATGAGATGTGCTATAGGGTAGGAAGGGAAATCACTTTTGTGTCTTTTCCTTGTTGAAACCGTTAAGCCCAAATGAGTTCACACTGGCAATATGGACTAATTTGTTTCTTAATTGCTGAAATTCTCATCAAAGTAAGATTGGAATTTTTGTCACTGAATATCAGTTGGGAACGGTCCTTGTCAATTCCAGCACTTCAGGACAGTCTTTCATGGTTCTCTGTTACTCCTCTCAAGTGTTTTAGTAACTTTAGGCCAAATCCCAGGCCTGTGGAAGGATTCTGTGATCTTTCGTAGTGGTCTGTGATTTTCCTCCTGGCTGTCTTTCCCTGCCCCAAGAGAGCACAAGCCTTTGGGTGTTATACACAAACTGTGAATCACAGAACATGTACTGTATGGTGACTGACATAACATAATTTTTTTAAAAAACCACCATTTAAGAAAATTTTAGAATACTGAAATTTTTTAGATTCTCAGTAACGTTGATTCGGAATAGATCTCCCTCTTTGCTAAGCATGGCCGTGGACTGTTGGCCCACTTTGCCTCTTGTTGGTGGCTCTGTTTTCTCTCCTGTCCATTCATTTGGGTTTCCCCCTCGTGGTACGTGATGTTTGTATAACAATAATCTTTTCCTTCAGTTTCTGTTTTATTGTAATTACGTGGAAATAAATTCATTTCTGTTTCTTTTTTCTAGATTGAAATTGGAAGAGCGAAGGAAAGAGCTCCTACAGAAACTTGAAGAGAGTACTAAATTAACTACTTGTTTGCATTCACAACTTAAAAGGTAAGCCTGCTTGGTCTTGAGGGAAAGGTTTTTCTTGACTACATTCAGGCATGTTTTGGTTCATTCTGGGTTGCTTTTCCCTTTATGTTCAACTTTTAGAAAGTAAGTAGAATTGGGACACCTGGGTGGCTCAGTCAGTTGGGCGTCTGCTTTCGGCTCAGGTCATGGTCCCAGGGTCCTGGGATCGAGTTCCACATTGGGCTCCCTGCTTGGCGGGGAGCCTGCTTCTCCCTCTGCCTCTGTGATCTCTCAGTCTCTCTCTCTCTCAAATAAATAAGTAAAATATTTTTTTAAAAAGTAAATAAAATAGTTATGCTAATAAAATTAAAACTTGGATGATCAAATTTAAAGTTGCATAGATTTTTTTCCCCCCACAAACCCCAAAGTCATAGGCGGAAGATATTGTGGGAAGAAGATATAGTTTATATATTTTAGCTATGAAGACGTACTTAGGAAAGGACACATTTCTTCAGATCACCCTTTCTTTTAAAAAGGGAGGAGGAGGAAAGATTTGCCTTAAAATAGTTAGCTACGTGTTCATTCCTTCAGCACGCACACCCCGAGGGAGACAGGGACCTACCTATGTGAAACCTCTCTGTCTTCATCAGCTTGCCTTTGTTCTCTGTCAAGATTCAAAGCTTTATTCTTTAACCAGAATAATTGCACTAGCACTCAGTACCATATGCACTGTTTTTCCCCTTCCCTGTTATTAAATCGCGTACTTGCTGCGGGCTCTCTGTGCAAGTAGATTTATCGGTAGGTGTTCGTTACTTTCTTGGCTTTGGTTTTTGCAAAAGGGACTCAATCTTTAGTCAGAACAGAGTTGCTGTGTAGAGAGCCAGGTTGAAAGTGTTCATGAGTCAGCGCGGCAAGAGGTAATATCATAATAACGGGTTATTTTTCCGCCCCTCCCCTCCGTCATTATGCTATTTGGCGCCACTGGGTTCCTTCCTTCTGGGGTGTGGAGGAGGTGGTGGGCATCGCGCTTGGGTTTCCGTGTCATGCCAGTTTTCACAGCAAGGGCCCCTCTCCCCTCAGCCTCTCGGCCAGCACCCTGTCCATGTCGTCTGGGAGCAGCCTGGGCTCCCTGGCCTCCAGCCGGGGGTCTCTGAACACCTCCAGCAGGGGCTCGCTCAGCTCCCTCAGTTCCGGAGAGCTCTATTACACCAGTCAGAGCGACCAGACGGACACGGATTACCAGTGCAAACTGGACCTCCTCCTGCAGGAGAAAGGCGGCTACATTCCTTCCGGACCCATCACCACCATCCATGAAAACGAAGTGGTCAAGTCCCCCAGCCAGCCCGGCCAGAGCGGTCCCTGTGGGGCGGCAGCCGCAGCTGCAGGCCACACGCCCCCACGGACTGAGGCCCCCAAGTCTGTGACGTCCCTGTCCTCACGGTCTTCCCTCTCCTCCCTGTCCCCTCCCGGCTCTCCCTTGGTTCTAGAAGGCACGTTCCCCATGTCTGCTCACGATGTCCCTCTCCATCGGTTCACTGCTGACTTTGAAGACTGTGAATTGAGTGGCCATTTTGCAGACCTCAGCCTCGGCGAAAGTCAGATCTTGCTGGATTCTCATTCAGGAGGAGTGTCCCAGCCTCTCTCGGAGGATAAGGACCTCGGGGAATGTGCCCGGGAGCCGTTGTATGAAGGAACTGCAGGTGAGCGGAGACCTTTGCTTCTGGCTCCTCCCCCTTAATTATTTTAAGAAGAACAGTGGGAGGGCTGCTTTTTCCAGAGAAACAAATTGTGGTTGCCCCCCCCACCCCCCGCCACCTCTCTCTCTCTCTCTCTCTTTCTCTCTCTCGGCTTCATTTGAGAAGGAGTTTTTACTGATATACCCAGACTAGACATTTTTTCTTTATCAAATAAAAGTCGCCTTCCCTGCTTAATAGATTCAATCATGAAGTGTCTGTCCTATTGTCCAGAAACCCTTTGTACGGTGGCAGCTGGCTGGGGACATGTCTTGTGCACACACTTCACACCGCCAAATAGATTCGGGCTCTGAAATAGCAAGGCGAAAGAAGAGGGCTTTCTTTTAAAAGTCAGCCTAAAACAGATTAAAACCAAGGCAATTAGCATAGCAGCTAATTAGTATCAGGGTTCAATGTTTAGATTGCTCAGGGAATTCTGTATAAATACAATTTTTGTTTCATGCCCATCTCTCCCTTTCTTCCCGAAGTGAATTTGGGAGAGCGGGCTCTGATGTGGCAGTATTAGCCTGCCATCTGCTGGCCGCTTTGCTAGTTGCAGCCCAGGAAAGCGAGCCGCCCATCCCGCGCTCACCACTGCCTTTGTACGCAGAGACAGAAATGGATAACGAGTTTTCGTTTTACGTTTTTTGTTTTTTGTTTTGCTTCAAAATCTGTTTCCCTTTGCAAGGCGGAAGCTCTCAATATATTAGAGGTGGTTGTAAGTGAACAGGTTGGTACCCTTGTTGGCTGATAACCACCGTTGTGGCCCGACGACTGTGGTCTGCCTCGGAGCTAGCCTGAAACGCAGCATGAGCTAAAAGCCCCAGTGCGGGTCCCCAGGAGCCCCGTTCAGATCTATGCACGTCACTGCGTCCACGACACAGAAGGGCCAGGCCTCTTCAGAATTATTTTCCTGCTGCTTTGAGAAGCCTCCTTATTTTCTATCTCTGGTCTGGAGAATTCTAAGTTTTAACTCATTGGTCAGTTTCGATGTTTAAAGAGAGAGACAAACCTGGCACATGTGTGTGGATTCCCATCCTGAAGGCGGAAACCCCGCCTGCCGGCGGCCTGGGGAACACGGGGACATCTGTGTGGTTTGTGTGGCACTGCCTGGAAGGGGCCACAGCTGCAAGTGATGTGTCAATGACGTCATTGATGTCAGAGAAAATGAGCAGACGGGTGGCTTTACTTAGTGCTTCCAGGCAAGTGGAAGCCAGCATTGGGGCCTCCCTTCTGCCTCCAGGAAGTATGCAGTTGGGGGGGGCAGGCAGGCAGTGCTCTCCGCCCCTGGAGCCAGCCGCACCTGCAACCTTACTCTGGTTCTAGCAAGCACAAGCACATTACCCAGGCCCTCCGCTTTTGTTTCTCACCTGCAAAATGGGGATGATAGAGTCTCTACCTCGCAAGGTACTGGGAGGATTGATGCCAGAACACAGCGACAGCCTCTAAGTGGGCCTGGCACTCAGCATTCTGTTCATGAGTACTCTTTTCATGAAATTAGTGCTACCGCGTGCAGTTAAACACTACAGACAGTGCTAAGCTGGGTTCCTACCACAGGCCACTGACATCATGAAAGCGCACAAGAAGAAGCAAGAGAAGAAAGTGGGGTGTTTTCTGTGCCAAGCTTCTGTGCTTTGGACTTGAAGGCTCTTAAGCATGCCAAAGCTCTTTTCACTCTGTGTATTTGGAATGTTCTCCAGTGACCCATTCTCCATACTCAGTCAGTTTGGAGGGGCTGGTCTATGAGGCCGGCTGCCAGAGAACCAGGAGACCAGCGTGAGAATCGCCCAGCGTCCGACCCCGCCTGGGTCCGTGGGACTCTTTGCCCGACTCTAGCCTTGGTCCTACCTCTGGGTCTGCTCCGAGAACACAGCATCGCCAAAGCTTCCAGGATAGAGCTCTTACCTTTCAAACACATCTTGTATTAGAAAGTTGCTACCTGAGAAAGCAGTCACCCTAAAGGAACGATATCCGAGAGCTTTCTTTGGAAAGAGTGTCGAGAGCCATGCGTGAAAACAGCTAAAAGCATGTATTTAACCGTAAAGACTTATCCCCTAGAGGTCAGATCACCAGCACTCGGTCCATTCGGGGGCGTCTGACCTCTGTGTGGGGGGCGGGTGGCTCAGGGTTGTGACACCACTAGCTCTCCCTCAGCACTCTGGAATCTTCTGCAGGCCAAGCCGACTTCCCTTATGCACATCCCACTCCCCAGCGCCAGTCCCCGCTGGAGGACAGAGACCACGTTGGAATGACTACGAAGTCCTTCCATTCAGTCTCTGTCATTGTCAAAGTCAATTTCAGCTGCCGAGGATATTCCCGGGGGTAATCAATAAATCATGTCATCACCTTCACCCCTCGCAAAGGGGGGTGGGCGGAGAGAGGCACTTGATCATCAAGGAGAAAGCATTCCCACTGCCAGAAATAAAAAGGGAAATGCAGCAATCAATCCTGTAATCTGAAGCGTTAAAACTTAAACATCTTAACAAGATGTAAAGTCACGACTCAGAAGGGGGGCGAGATGCATAGCAATCCTGATCGCGGCTCACTCGCGGGCGATGAAAGAACGCCGCAGGCTCGCGGCTTACTCCATAGGAACGTGCCTTTCAACGAACGCTCCTTGCTCACCGCAGGACACAATGTATGAATATGAGTTAGAGATAAAAGTTAAGTGGGAGTTGGTGCTGAAGATTCAGTAGCACAAAAATTTTTTTTCCCCCTGATGGTATTAGCTGGTGAGGAATTCTGTAAGTCAAAGACTTTTTTTTTCTTGCGCTTCTGTTAGCATGGTAGCCCGCGAGATGTAGACTATGGCATGTGGAGGGAAGGGGGGAGCCGAAGAGACAGAAACCTTTCTTGCTGTTGAGTAGCTAGACGCTCTCTGTTCCAGAAATATCTTTTAAGAGTTGAGGGATGCAGCTCGCTCCTTGCCACCGAGCGGATGGTGACTGCAGTGAATCCCTAACAGAGAGAAGCAAGGGACCGACAGCCATGTGTGTCATTTATCCCTTCCCTTCAAGTGGTTCCGGATGGAGAGAAACTGTATTCTTTCTCAAATGATGACCAACATAACTGGCATCCCCGGGACCTCTGTAACATCGGGATGCCTTGAAGCAGCCACATCTGTCCACTCCAGTAGTGACATCCTCGATTCCCAGATGCAAAGTCTTTAGGACTGCTCCTAACCAAGCCACGTGTGTATTTTTACATTTAACTTTTCCTAATAATAAATCCTAATTAGCACACTCGCTCTCCCCTCCCTAGATGTGGAAAAATCATTACCAAAAAGAAGAGCCAGCCGCCTGCTCGGGGAGAAGACCGCCTGCGTGTCAGCTGCCGTGTCTGACGAGTCTGTGGCTGGAGACAGCGGGGTCTACGAAGCTTTCGTGAAACAGTAAGGACTCGCAGGAGCGCTTGCGCGTTACCCGGTTACCTCCTCCTAGCCGTGCTTGTGGGCTCTAGCCTGGGGGTCCGCTCTGCCGTGGAAGGGCGGTGGGCGTTAAAGAAATGGTGGGCCTGAAAATTCCGTTGTATCAGAAATGACTTAAAACTCAGTTTTAAGGAGAATGTTGGAGTTGCTGGCCACTCCCCGTTTGGAACATGAACCTCCTCGTGTCTATTTCTAAAAGCCTGGAATGTATCTCGGGGGGGGGGTGGGGGGGGACACCCCCGGGGGGACACCCCCGCTCCCAGGGAGGCTCGGGAAAGTCAGGCATCAGGAAGTCTTTCCCCGAATGGCTCAGAGGCAGACTCCTCTTGAAAAGGTGAAGAAAGATCTAAAAGAGTGAGTTTTCCCAGGGGTCAGGTACCCTGAGGGCTGGAGGAGGGCTGTTAATTCAGGTTTTCATTCAGAATCAGCAAGTGGTAAACAGTAACCAAGACAGTCAATACCCCTGTTCATGAACGGCTCACCTGCGCCCCGTTGCCTTGTCCCTAGGCCTAGTGAAGCTGAAGATGTTCCCTACAGTGACGGGGATGTCACCAGCGTGGAGACAGCCCAGGTGCAGATCGGCCTCAGGTACGGGAAGGCACGTGGAGGAGGGTGGTTCTAGAACTCGGTGCGGGGACAACTGGCCTGCGCCCTTTCCCGGTTCCATCGGCTTCTCTTCTGACAGATACGACGCCAAAAGGTCAAGCTTCATGGTGATTTTAGCACAGCTCCGAAATCTTCACGCCTTCTTGATACCTCATATTTCAAAAGTGTAAGTAAAATCAAAGAACAAATTGAAGAGCTGTGTATTGTTCACACATGATAAATTGTACGTTGTGATTGAGCAGTTCGCCCAGGTGAACACGGGAGAGACATACAGGGAGGACCAAGCCCTTAATCCACAGTGGATAAAACGAAAAGAAAAGGAGAATGTGCAAAAAGCATACTAGATTTTGATCCTTATCCAACCCATTCATGGTTAGGCTTAGGAACGAAGAGTTTTTTAAATCTCTTTTTACAACCAGAAACTGTGTTATGCTATGTTGAGGCCTGAGTAACTTTCTGATCTTTTCCATGAAAATGTAGTGAATAAATTTCACTTGTCAATACAACTTTGCCAAAGTCCCTATCATGCTACACGTAAGCGTGTCATTCCTTGGCATCTAGCATTCGCCTCCCCGTGACAGTAATTCCTTAAAGTTATTTCACTTTAAGTGATGTTATGATGCTATGTAGCCTGTTGCCTGGGGAGTCTCTCCTGACCAGTGTCTCTAGGATCTTTGCCACCATTCACACTCTCTGGAGTCAGTCTTTCAGGGGCTCTCTTAAAGGCCCATGGCCAGAGAACCCCAGGAAGAAGCCAGATTTCAACTCAGCACCTCTGACTTCAAATCCAGAATCTCTGTGTAGCTCTGCACTTAACACTTTGTTCAATCTGCCAGTATAAGGACTTGGAAATGGGCGCCTGGGTGACTCAGTGGGTTAAAGCCTCTGCCTTCAGCTGGGGTCATGATCTCAGGGTCCTGGGATCGAGCCCCACGTCGGGCTCTCTGCTTGGTGGGGAGTCTGCTTCCGTCCACCGCCCCCCACCTGCCTCTCTGCCTACTTTTGATCTCTGTCAGATAAACAAATAAAATCCTTAAAAAAAAAAAAAAAAAGGACTTGGAAATAAGAGCTATTGATGGGTGTCTCCCAAGACTCTGGATCAGCCAGGTGGATGTTCTCCTTAGTGATGAGAGTATATTCCTCAATGAGAAGGACATTTCATAGAGTAAATGTAAGAGTTCCGGATGTTTTCCCTGTGGGTTGACTTTTCAATTCATATCCGAATACTCCTAAGATTTGTTAGAGAAAAGAAACCAGGTCTAAGTAAAAACAGAGCAAGGTGAGATTATTCCGGAGACAGTGGAACAGAGCGAGTGGCTGTCTGTGTATAGGCCGTCATCAAAGCTGCAGGGGAGGAGAGTTCCAGGAGGGGAGTGGGCTGCGGGGTCTCCTGAAATCAAGGTGTGTTTGCGGGGCGGGGGGCTCCGTGTTATCACCCCAGAGAGCCTGCTTACTGGAACTGAGATCAGGAAGGCCAGTCAGTAGTATTCAGGGAAGACTGGCTCGACGATACTATCCGTGACTTCTCCCTACCAGTAAGTAGGCTGAAATACTGGAGTGTCGGCAGCCCTTTCATTTCAGTGAGGCATCACCTGGGAGAAGACCACTCCACCAGGGGTCGAACCTATGAACAGGGAGAGCCATCCTACCACTCCGGGAGAAAACTACCCAAGTCCCCGAGAGAACCCGCGTCTTCTTTAACCTCGTGCCGTTAAGGGCAGGCGTAACCAGATGTGCCACTGCCGAGCCAGTCATGGGCACTCTCACTTTCCTCCTGGGAAGTCACAAACAAAGTACCCCTGGGGTAGGGTGAGAGCCAGCACAGTTCAGGACCGTGGCTGTCCTTAGGCAGTGAGTGCAGCGGGCTCTGATGCGCCCAGCTTGCGGGCAGTTACTCATCTGACTGGTCTGCGCCTTCCTGAGATGTCTAGGGCCATGTTTCTAAGCCCCTACATGAAAGCCTTGGTCTAAATAAGGACGTTGCCAAAAGGGAAGTATCGTAAAAGTGGTCCAGGGATGTATGGACGCCCCCACCCCCAACTTCAAATTTTACTTTCTGGTTATTCATTACACCAGGCAGAGCTACCCTCCAGCTGGCGGGCTCCCTGCCTCCAGTGTGGAGAGACCCCACCTACAGCAGAATGCAAGGAAGAGCTCCCCGACCTTCTTCCCCTGCTGCCTCTGGTGGAAACTGGGGTCGTGGAAGTGGTTAGGCCACTGGCACAGAGGGAAACTGAGGTCTGGAGGGGCAGCAGATGGCTTCCCTCCATTCCAGCTCTGCAGCCGTACTTCCCCTCCTGGCTTTTGGAAACAGATCTCTTCTGCCCCATCTCCAGCCTTAACATCAGCCGAGCAAGGCCCCGTAGTCCCCTCAGGCTGACTCTCTATAGTCGATTTTCATATTCTGATAATTCCATAATTATACATACTGTACCATCAATTTTCTATTCTGATATAAAAATACAGAAATAGTAGGACATCTCTCAGTCCTGCCTGTGAATTTACAGTTTTCATATTGGAGAAAGGCATCTTTTAGAAAAGGAATTAGATCGGCCCAGAATTGGGATGCGGGGCAGATTTAATGGGCTTTTTCTTCCTGGATTTAAAAGAAAATACCTCGGGCCGTTCCTAGGAATTGTGAACCCGCGTGTGCTTAGAAAAATCACCTGCACATAGTATGAGAAGTTACTGGTTTTCTGTAACTCTCCCTTTGAATTTTTACAAAGCTTACAAACTTTTACAACTCTCCCTTTCAAATTTTACAAAGTTTCGTTATCGAAACTTTTGTGATGCTCGACAGTAGATTTGTAAGTTTGCTTAACAATAGGCTACTTTGCTGTTCTTTTTTGCTCGTAGGGTAGTGTAGTCCAGTCCTGGGAAATGATCACCAGCACCCCGTGTTTAACTCTTGGGGGTGAAGATTCTTGGGGACAAAATTGGCTTTGCATGATCCCATCTTCCCGGACTCAGAAAACTTTACTTCGGAATTGGCTGTCCCCGGGCAGGTGGGACGTTCCATTCATCCGCCCCGTGGATTTTTTTCCTCCCCTTCCCCTGCCCCGTCATGTCTTTGCTGCAGCCCTGGGCTGAGTGGCAGGCGCAGGGCACTGTGGGCTCGGTGGGGGGTGGGGGAGCTGGTGGAGGATGGAGCCTTCTCTCGGCCGCTGGGCGCGGTCGGAATGGCTCTGGTGTCGTCCGAGTTCCAGTGAAATCCTTTTCCTCTTGCTCTTTGCAGCTACTTCAGGGTTGCTCTGCTGCCCTCCTCAGCGGACGTCAGCTGTCTGTTCCGCACAAAAGTCCATCCGGCCACAGAATGCATCTCATTCAACGACGTGTTCAGAGTGGCCATTTCCCAAACGGCCTTACAGCAGAGGACGCTGAGAGTGGACCTTTGCTCTGTCAGCAGACACCGGAGTGAAGAATGCCTGGTGGGTCGTTTCCCAGGCCCCGTCACTGCGGAAGGCCCGGGGTGGGGTGTGTGCTGATAAGAGCTTTCTAGATGCCCCTGCTCCGGCCCTGACACCCCACGGATCCGCCCGGGACCTCGGGCACAGCAGCGATGCTCTCATTTTTTTTTATGTGAAGCGGGGATTTCTGGCTTTCATTCTCTTATTCAAGACCTCTCAGATCTGCTTATTAATTGTGATTTTCTGTAAAATCTATCTCCCGTTCTGCCCTGTGACCTCTGTCATGATGATCACTCTGAAGCATGCTTACTACTCTCAGCATGAGTCTTGTGCTGGGCGTCTTGTGCACATTATCTCATTTAACCCTCATGACGGTCTCAGGGAAGAGGTATGAGTACCCTCTTTTTTCAGAAGAGGTGGTAAGTCTAGGGTCACACAGCTGGTGAACGATGGAGCCGGATAGCAAAAAGACATCCCACACGTAATTCACTCTTGTAAGTTTAAATTAAGCAGGAGACTGAGTGTCTGGTCCCTTTATTATAGTCTCCTTAGCCCTGGTATTATAGCTTCTAGGAAGACTTAAATGTTGCTTTTTAGAGGAATGTGATGTTTCAGTGCTAATAATGCAGGAGACGTCACCTAGAACGAATGGTGAGTTTAACATGCCCTTGTACATAACAACCAGAAAACCATTACACACCGGAAAAGGTACACAGGATGGTCAAAAGCAGGCAGCGAGGGGCTGCCCGTGTGTCCCAACAGTAGCACGAGTTTCAGGTTGAACTTTTCTCTGCGGTACAATCAGAAACACAAAAACACGCTTCGTGATGAACAAAGTTCATAAGGGTGATAGATTTCTGATTAGTATTTCCTTTTCTTGGTATGAAAAAAAATATTTGATAATGTTACGTGGGAGTAAAAAGAGAAGCAAAGATAGCAGACTCATTAGGCTAGCAGATTGCTGCAGTAGATATGTGTGTCAGAAGCTCCTTAAAGTTAGTGAATATGTTAATTAATAGCCTTTAAAAAATGGTACCATTTAATTAGATTCTGGCTCATATATGTCATTTGCTGGAATATGAAAACTTTTCTTGCCATTCTACAAATCGGAAGAAAATTTTGCTATCTGGTCTCTCATTTTAGAAGCACAGTAAGATTTTTATTTGTTTTTGTTTTGTTTTGTTTTAAGATTTTATTTATTTGTTTGAGAGAGAGACAGAAATAGTGACAGAGAGCATGAGTGGGGAGGAGAGGGAGAAGCAGGTTTCCACTGAGCAGGAAGCCCGACATGGGGCTCGACCCCAGAACCCTCGGATCATGACCTGAGCCGAAAGCAGATGCTTAAACAACTGAACCACCCAGGTGCTCCTGGTTTTTGAATTTTATACTGGATAATGGGTTTTTGTGAGTAATAATCAAATGGCTCTTACAGCATATTGTGAAAGGTATTATGATTTATGCTCAGCTGTTTATTTTTTAATTTATTTTTTGACTTTTCATTAAAAAAATACAGAAAGTTGCATCCTTAAGTCATTAGGTTTTAGCAAAACAGTATCTCACAAAATAATCCTAGGGTTAGCTTCTAGATTGGGGTTATATCTTACTTAGTCACACCTTCAGGTTAAAAAAAAAATCCACCAATTCTTTATATCATGACTATTGCATTTTTTAAACCCTAAAACAGGCTTGCCCAATAATCTTAATTACATGAGAGGAAGCAAATATGAATTTAAACATTTTATTTTCTCTTCTTTTCTCCCCCACCCCTTTCGTTTCACACAGGCTGGAACTCAGATCAGTCTGGCTGATTTACCATTTTCCAGCGAGATTTTCACTCTGTGGTATAACCTGCTTCCTTCCAAGCAAATGTCTTGCAAAAAGAATGACGAAGAAAATGAGGACTCTGTATTTCAAACAACTCAGTCACTAATAGATGCGATAGACTTGGTGAGTCCAAATTGGAGTAAAAAGGCATGACTAAAGGAAATAATGTGGAATGTGGAATACCATGGTACCGGCCTGTTCCTAATCACCTTCACTACCCTTCCTCCCCCGGCTTACCCCTTCCTCGCAGCTTCCTAACAACTCAGAACCAGAAAGAAAGAAAATTTCCAGCTTCCTTTCAGGTATAGTTTATAAAAGAACCACTCATCTCTGCTCACACTTCCTTCCATCAGAATAAACTGATGTGGAGTCATAGGGGGGTTAGGTGACCCTGGAAAACCTTTTGCTTTAAATTTATACTTTTATATGTTGTGCTCAGGTTATACATTCGGAACTCGGATCATTTGCATCCATTAAGTGACTAGGGCTAAAGATTGTCTTAGTCGGTATTTGTTACATCAGTGAAGCGATAAATATTTTTTGTCAAGTTTGTTATAAACCAACAGGTCATCCACATTCAGCACTTCTAAAAATTTACAGAGGGGGCGTTCTGGGAAGCCATTCATCACTGATTTGGTGTCTGTGAACATTGTTACCAAGTTCAAGTGCATGATCGGTTATCTCTGAGGAAAGAGTTTATGAAGCAGAAGTCAGATAATCACTGATCATCTCTTGGGTGCAAGGCACAACAGTGGACGTCGTGGTGGGTGGTGAAAGGGAAGCAAGAGTGCAGGTCAAGCTTGTGTCACACGCCCCGGTTTGTGGTCGACGCTAAGGGAGGCACACGGATGATGAAATCGGACTTGTACCTTGGAGAGCGCCGATGGGATGGTCCCATTGTGGGTAAATTTTTTTAACAGCTTGATGCAGTGTAGTTCACATACCATGTGGTTCCTCCATGGAAAACGTACAGTTCACCCGCCCGAAGCACACCGTTCAGTGGTTTTTAGTGTATTCACGGAGCTGGGTCACCGTCACCACGATGTAGTGTTCTAACATTGTCATCATCCAGAAAGATTCCCTCTACTCATGAGCACTGGCTCCCCGTCCTCCCTAAGGCCTTTCCCCCGAGGCAACCACTCGTCCTTCTGCCTCATTTGCTTACTATGGACATTTCATATACATGGAATAATACCTCTTCGACTTAGCATCGCGTTTTCAGAGTACCTCCGTTCGCTAGCAGATGTTCGTTCATTCCCTTATCGTTCCGAAGAATGCTCTGTTATGTGGATATACCAGCTTTTGTTTATCTGTTCATCAGGACATGGGCATTTGGGCTGTTTCCGCTTTTTGACTATTAGTACCGCTGCCGGGAACATCTGTACAAGGGTTTGTTAGGAACGTTTTCGTTCCTCTTTGGCGTCCGTACGTAGGGGTGGACCTGCTGGGTCATAGCTCTGTGTTTTAACGTTTCGAGGAGCTGACAAGCTGTCTTCCACAGTGGGGGCGCCGTTTCCATCCTCACCAATGTGCGCAGGCTCCTGCCAGCCCAGCTTTGCTGCACGTTATTACTCTGTCTTTCTGATTTTGGCCAGGCAGTGTGAGGTGCTCGTTGTGGTTTTGATGTATAGTTCCCTAATGACTCCTGATACTGAGCACATGTTCATGGACTTATGGGCCATTGGTATATTTTTAATATTTTTTTTTTGAGAACTGCCTATTTGGATCCTTTTGTATTTTAGATGAGTTCTTTATCTTCTTATTATTTCACTTGATTATTAGCTCTTTATTTATTATTTTATTATTAAGTTATGAGTTCCTCATATATTCTTGATACAAGTCCCTTATCCAATAAATGACTTGCAGATATTTTCTCTCATTCAGTGGGTTTCTTTTCACTTTCCTGGGTGGTTTTGTTTGCAATACAAAATTGTAAATTTTGATCAAAGTTCAGATTGCCTGTTTTTTTTTCTTCTTGCATTGCTTGTGCTATGGGTGTCCTATCTAGGAAGACTTTGCCCAGCCGAACATCATAAAGATTTAGTCCTGTGTTTTCTTCTGAGAGTTTGAAAGTTCTGTGTTATTTTTAGGTCTCTGATCCTTTTGAGTTTCTCTTTCTGAGTGATGTGAGGAGTAGGTCCAATTCCATTTTCTTGTAGGCGGGTGTGCAGCTGCTCGCAGTACCGCTTAATTGAAAACACTAATCTTTCCCCACTTGGTACCCTTGCTGAAAGCCACGTTACCGCAAATACGATCCTTTATACTTCTGAACTCTAACTTCTGTTCTATTAATCTGTATGTCTGTATTTGTACCAACATCACAGTATCACGATACTGTAGCTTTGTAGCTGTTTTGAAATAGGAACATATGAGTCATCCAGCTTTGTTTTTCCTTTTTAAGATAGTTTGGGATATTTGGGGTCTCTTGAATTTCCAGATGAATTTTAATACCAGTTTGTCAATTTCTGCAAAAAAAAAAAAAGAGCTAGGATTTTTATATAGATTGCTTTGAGCCTGTAGATCAATTTGGAGGGTATTGTCATCTTACCAGTTTTTAAGTCTTCTGATCATGAATATGGGATATCTTCCCATTTATTTGGGTCTTCATTAACTTCTTTCAAAAAATATTTGCCCTCTTCAGAGTCCCAAATCTTACATCTTTGGTTAATTTTATTCTTTTTGATGTTATTGTAAATAGAACTATTTTCTTAATTTCATTTTCAGAATATTCATTGCACAATTGATTTTGACTACTGTCTTGCATCTTGCAACCTTACTGATCAGATTTATTAGGTCAAATAATTTTTTTGTGGATTCCCAGGATTTCCTATAGGTAAGATTCTGTCTTCTGCAAATAGAGTTGGTTTTCCTTCTTTCTTTCCAATTGCCTTTTATTTCGTTTTCTTGTCCCTTCGCCCTGGCTAGAACTTCTATTTTGGTATCGCAAGAAGTGGTCAGAGCAGACATCCTTGTCATGGATGTGATCTTAGGTGGAAATTTTCAATTTTCACCATTACGTGTGATTTCTGCTGTGGTTTGTTGTAGCTGCCCTTCATTGAGTGGAGGGAAATCCGTCTCCTAGTTTGTTGAGTGTTTTATTGTAAAAGCTGTGGATTTAACTGTGCTTTTCTGGCTCTGTTGAGATGACATGTGGTTTTTATCCTTTATTCTGTTCATATGGTTTATTGATTTTCAGATGTCAAACCAACATTGCATTCCTGAGATAAATCCCACTTGGTCATAGTGTATAATCCTTTTTATGTTATTTAGTTTCCTCGTATTTCGTTGAGTATTTTTCTTTTCTGTATTCATAGTTTTCTCCTGATGTCTTTGGTTTCAACATCAGAGTAATTTTGGCCTCAGGGAATGAGTTTAGGAAGTATTCCCTCGTCATCTGTCTTTTGGAAGAGTTTGAGAAGAATTGGTATTATTCTTCTTAAAATGTTTGGTAGAACTTGGCAGTGAAACCCTCTGGGTTTGGACTTTGGGAAGGTTTTTGTTTACTAATTCAGTCTCTTACTTGTTATAAGTCTACTCAGAACTTTGTTATAATGTCACTTTGAGTAGTTTTGTGTCTTTCTAGTATGTGTTCATTTATCTAGGTTGTCTGACTTGTGGGCAAACAGTTGTTTGTAGTAACCCTTATAATTTGGGTTTGATGGTGATATTCCCTCTTTGTCTCCTAGTTTCAGTAATTTGAACTTTTTCTCTATTTTTTCTTGGTTAATTTAGCTAAAAGTTTTTACTTTTTTGAATCTTCGAAGAATCACCTTTTGGTTTCAGAGATCTCTAATATTTCTCTATCTGCTATTTCATAAATTTCTACTCTGTTGTTGTTGTTGTTGTTGTTGTTGTTGTTGTTATTAGAGAGGGGCAGGGATGAGGGGCAGAGGGAGAGGGAAAGAGAAAATCTTAAGTAGGCTCCAGGCTCAGTCAGAGCCCGACACGGGACTCCATCTGACAATCCTGTTTTTTGTTGTTTTTTGGTTTTGGTTTTGGTTTTGTTTTTTTTTTGAGAGAGAGGGAGTAGTCTTTATTATTTCCTTCCTTCTGATTACGTTAGGTTTACTCTTTTTCCATTTCCTAAGGTAGAAGTTTAGGTTATAGATTTGAGATCTTTCTTCTGCTTTGACACAGGCACTCCTAGCTATAAATCTCTTGCTGAGGGCTGCTGGAGCAGTGTCTTAGCAACTCTGATATGTCTTCATTTCATTCATCTCTAAGTGTTTTCTGATTTTTCCTTGTGACTTCTTGACTTATTGATTATTTTAGAATGTGTAAATTTCCACATCTTTGTTACTTCTTATGATTTCCTTGTATTATTGACTTTTTATGTCATTACAGTGTGGTCATAGAATATGCTTTGTAGGATTTCAGTCCTTCTAAGTTTCCTGAGGCTTGTTTCATGGCCTCCATGAAACATGGAGAATTCCTGGAGAATGTTCCATGTGCCTTTGGGAAAGTGTGTGCTCTGCTTTTACTGGCTGAGTATTTTACAGGTGTTTCTCAGGTTCACAGTGTTGTCATCTTATTCTGATCTCACTTTAACTCGTTTCTTTTGTGGAGAGGAGTGATGGAGAGATTTATAACAAAGTGTACAAAGGTAGCATGAATGTGAATTTTCCAGGGAATTGCACAAAGTCAACACACCTGTGTAGCTACCACCCAGGATATAGTGCATTCCCAGGACCCCCCCCCCCCCCGCCCAGAATCCTCTTTTGTGCCCCATTTAGTCATTACCACACTCCCCTAAAGATCATCTCCATCCTGACTTCTGTCTTTGAACTTGATGTAACAAAATCATTCAGTGCATGTTTTTTCTTGTCAGGCATCTCCTGTTTGGCAGTATGTTTGTGCAGGTCACCTGTGTTGTTTTGTGTAATTGTAGTTCATCCATGCTCCGTGCTGCGTGAGAGGTCATTGTATAATTATGTCAGTTTCTTCATCCATTCTGCCGTCGATGGACATTTGAGTTTCTGATTTGGGAGCTGTTATGAGTAGTGTTGCTATTAGCATCTCCTACATGTCTTTATTTATCTTCTTTATTTTAGCCATTGTGATAGATAGATAGTACTCTCCTGTTTTTTGCATTTCCCTCATTATAATGTTTAATGGCCAGATGGATGTCATCTTTTGTGAAATGTCTGTTCAAGATTTTGCCCATTTTTCTATTGGATTCTCTTTTTTTTAATAGGTTGGTAGCAGTTCTTAATTTTAGACTTGAGTGTTTTGTCCAATAGGTTTTGTTTTTTTGCGGATACCTTTTCCTATTCTGTGGCTTGCCTTTTCATTTTATTAACGTTGTCTTTTGGTGAATGGAAGGAGGACTCGGGCTTAACGTAGACTTACTTATCAGTTTTTCTTCGTATGCTCAGTACTTTCCTTTGCTATTTAAGAACTATTCACCTACCCCAGGATCATGAAGATGGTTTACTGCATTGTCTTATAAAAGCTTTATTGCCTTACCGTTCACATTTAGATCTCAATTCAACTGGAATTATTTTTTATATAAGGTGTGAAGTAGGAGTCAAGATTCCTTTTTATCCACGTCATAGCTCATTGACCCAGCATCATTTGCAGAAAAAATTTTCTTTCCCAACTGCATGACAGTGACCTGCACATGGGGGAGTCTGTTCATGGGTATCCTGTTCTATTCTGTTGGCATAGTTGTTTACCTCTGTAGAAAATACTATACTTTTTTCAAAGTGAGGCCTCGCAATTATTCATCATTTAGAATGATTTTTGAGGCTATTTATAGATAATCACTATCAGATTGAAGAAGTTTCTTACTCTTTCTAGTTTGCTGAGGCTTTCTATTATGCATGGATATTGAATTTTATCAAACGTTTTTACTGTTTACTTCTGAAATTGATTACATGATTGTTCTCTTTTATTCTCTTAATGTGGCAGATTATACATTGATTGACTTTTGAATGTTAAACCACCCTTGGATTCCTAGGATAGGACAGACTTCATTGTGGTGTATCTGATATATGTTTTTATATGCGTTGTTGGATTTGATTTCTTGATTTTGTGTTTGAGTTTTCTTTTACGTTCATGAGGGAAATTAGTCTTTAGTTTTCTTTTTATGTAATGCCATTTTTTGATATCAAGGTTTTACAGGCTTCATAATATAAGTTAGAAAGCATTCCTTTTTTACTCTCCACAGAAGGTTTTTGTAAGATGGGTGTCATATCTTCCTTAAATATTCGGAAGAATTCCCAAGAAAATTCACCAGCCCAGCCTGTAATTTGCTTTTGAGAAGCAACCTTTCTCAACTAAGGCTCTGCAAAAGAACTAAGCACTATAAAAAATGTTTTCAGTGATTACTTTCTTATTTGTCCCAAGGATGGCACGTAACTTATGGCATTCTAGGTGTTGTTTTGTTTTGCTTTAATATAATGGATACTAGAGGGCATTAGGCTCAATTCTCACAGAATCCCAGTTGAAAAGGGCTGGTGATAGATGTTTTTAAATTACAGATTCAATTTCTTTATTACATATAGAATTATTCCAGGTTTCTGTACTTAACATTCATTTTAGTAAAAGTATTATTTTCTATAGGATTTGTCTGTATTTTATCTATATTACCAAATCTATATTTATCTATATTACCAAAAATTTGGCAAAGTTATTCATGATACCTTCTTATTTTTATATATGCAAGGACTTTGCTATGTTCTCTGTTTTGTTTCTGACATGGGTAATTTTTACCATTTCTATTTTTTCTCCCTCTTGCCAGGGACTTGTCAGGTGTTTTATTTTATTCAAAGAAACAACGTTTGGCCTCATTGATTTTTTTTTTCCTATTTATATATGTGTTTTCTATTTTGTTAATTCTGTTCTTTTATTATTTCCTTGCTTCTACTTTCTTTAGGTTTAATATGCTGTATTTTTTCCTTTTTGAGTTAGATCACTGTTTAGCAACCTTCTTTACCCATATATGCATTTAGGGCTAAAAAATTCTTTTTGAGCATAGCTTTGGCTGTTTTTCACAAATTTGATAATATGAGATTATTAAAATATCGTTGAATTTAAAATAGTTTATAATTTCCATTGTAATTTCTTTTTTGGTCTATGAGGTTTTTTTAGAAGTATGTTTACTTAATTCCCAAGCAGTGGGGTTTTCTAGTTATCTTTTTATTTCTAACTGTATTTCACTGTTTTCAGAGACCAGAGTATATACTTTCAATCATACAGAATATTGACCCTGCTTTATGGCTTAGAATGTGGTCAGTTTTGGTAAAAGTTCTGTGTATTGTTGAAAAGAATGCATTCTGCAGGTCAAGTTTGTTCATTTTGTCCTTCAAATCTTCCACATTTACTGGTTTTTCAGTTCTCTTATTTTACCGGTTGTTGAGAGGTATATTAAAATCGTCCAACTTATGGTTATAGACATCTGTTTTTCCTTTTAGTTTGTTAGTCTTTGCTTTCTGACTTTTGTGTCTATATTCTTAGATAAATATAAATTTAGCATTATGTTGTAGCTCTCTGTTCAACAGGCCCTTTTATTGTTATAAAATGTCCCTCTTTATTTGTTCTAATTTTTAAAAATCTGTCTGGTATTCATAAAGCTATCTCAGCCCCCTTTTTTGGTTAGTATTTTCATGGTTCTATCTTTTTCCATCCTTTTACTTTCAGCACTTCTGAATTCTTAGATTTAAAGTGTTTCACTTGTAAGGAGTATAGAGTTGGTTTTGGTTTATTATCCAGCCTTAAAATCTTTGCCATTTAATGGAAATGCTTTGTTCATTTACATTTAATGCTATTTGTTCATTTACATTTAATGCTATTAGTGATATATTTGGGTTTGACCCTATTGTCTTGTTGTTTGTTTTCTTTCAGTACTATCTTTGTTCCTCATTTTCCTTCTTTTGGATTATTCAATTATTTTTTACATTTCATTTTCCTTCCTAGTAGATCGTTAGTAATACAGTCTTTTATTTTTTGCTGTATCCCTAGTGATTACAGCATGTATCCTGGCATTATTAGAAGCTACCTTAAATTAATGCTTTTACTTTTTCCCACGCAGTATAAGAGTTTTAAAAGACTTTATATTTATTCCCTTTCCTCCTTCTGTGAAATTATTGGTCATGTATTTTAGGTACATATATTTTAAATCCTACAAGGTATTATTGTTTTATTGACAGTCGATACTCATTTAGATTTCCCCACATCTTTACCCTTCATGGTGTATTTCCTTTCTTTCAGCATTAGTGTGCTTCCATTTGGGTCATTTTCCTTCTACCTGAAGAACTCCCTCTGGTATTTCTTCCAGTGCAGATCTGTAGTGTCTTCCTTTCCACTTGTGAAGGACTTTCTTTCTGCACATTCAGAATTGTAGGTGGGCAGTTAATTCTCTGAACACATTGAAGATACCATTTTGTTGTCACCTGGTGTCCATTGGTTCTGTTGAGCTGCCGGAGAACAGCGGATCCTTCAAAAATAATGCATCTTTTTTTCCACTGTTCTTAAGATTTTTCTCTCTTTCTTTGGTTTTCAGCAACTTCACTCAGATGTGCTAATGTGGTGTCCTTTCTGTATATACTAGTGCAATTCTTCATCATGTCATCAGTTTTCGTGAACATACTAATTGTAAAAACTTAAATTCCTTCTCTGAATATCTGCATTATATGGATCACCTGTAGACCTGCCTCTTTCGTCTTATCTGTTGCTGTTCTTGGCCTTCAGTCATTCATTGGGTCCTATTTCTGGTGGATGCTGGATATTATGTATGAAGAGTGATACCTTGCTCCGGAGAGGATTAAATGTTCTTCCAGAAGGCAGGTTACAGATCACCTGGATCACTTGGAGGACCTGGGTTCCAATTTTCCTCTCCCCAGGGAAAAAAAGACCTGGGACCATAAAGAAACTGAAGTATCTGCTTCCTGTTTTAGCCTCCTCACCACTGGGTTTTGTTTGGTTTCTCACCACTTGGTTTCTCATACGCCACTTAGGAATAGCAAATAACACACCAAGAATATTGTACAGAATACTGGACTCACTACAGTTCCTCTCTGGCCCATTGCGCACTGCCCGCCATGGTGGTTCAGCTTGGTTTTCATCTTTGCATCCTACCGATACTGCCAGTGTTCTGCACAGCCACAAGTTTAGCCTGTATGCCCCACCACTAGAGCTGACACATGTCCCCAAGGGAGAAGAGTGGCAATGACATCACTTCACCTCTTTGCACTTCTCTCCTCCCTGGGATCTTGGCCTCTAGTCCTGATTGCCTATGATGTTCTTCCATTGCTTTAAAACAGCTGAAGGTTTGTTTATTTGTTGCTTTTTGTTTTATTTTATTCAGCTTCCGTATTCTCAGCAGGAGGATTAGGTCCTGTACTACCTTCTTTTTCACCACTGGAAGCTTACGACCCCACCTGATGAGTTTTTAAATCATTTCTCACAGTAGATCATGTTCATTGCCATATGCTTTCTACTCCCCAGGATGCCGTGTCAGCCTTACTTGCAAGAACATCAGCCGAGCTCCTGGCTGTGGAACGGCAGTTAGCACGGGAAGAAGAAGAAGAAGAACCAGGGCAGGAAGAAGAGCAACGAGGTCCAGATGGAGACTGGTAAACACAGTTGTTTCCTTGTGCTCTCTGGGAACTCAAAGAGGATGTGTTTCGTTTCTTATAAGAAACTTTCAAGGGGCTTTCGTAGGTTCAGATCTTGCCCTGGAATTTCGGAAAGCGGCACCGTGGCAGGGAGCCGCCACTGAAGGAAAGACCCTCTTCGGTCATTAGAGAGTCAAAGAGGGCAACAGTGACACTGGGATGGTGTCAGAGTGAACACAGGAAGGAGGTTCTTTGTTCCTGCCTCCTTAAGTTCTGACACTCTTTCCAGAGCTGTTTTAACTCTTAAGTCTAAAAAGACCTGTTTCAAAAGGTGTGATAGTGTATATTGTCCACTCATACATAAATTTTAAAACTTACTTTCTTTTTCCTTAAGCTACCAGAAGAACCGTTGTAGCATTTAGGTTTGGGCAAGTCAGAGTACACATCCTAGAAAACAGCTTCAGAGTGGTCACTCCCTATTGTTTCCATGTCCATCTTCTTTTCCTGCTCCCTCCTCATTCTCTACACCACCACTCTTTAAAAAACAAATGTTACTGCAGTTTTTGTCTAGATTCACATACACACAGAACTGTCATGAACAAGATGGTGAAGTAGGAGACCTAAATTTCATCTGGTCCCAGGCATTCAGCTAGATAGTTTTCAAACCATTCTGAACACCTAGAAACTCAACAGGATATCGAAGAGAAGAAGAGCAGCAATTCTATGAGCAGCAAAAGCGACCACTTTCTGGAAGGTAGGATGTATGGAGAAGTGAATCCGAGGCAATATACAGGAAAATAGACCTCAGCAGGGAGGGACCCTCCATCAGCAGGCTCCCAGCAAGATTGAGAGAGCAGCAGAGCACGAAATAGAACTTTTAGAAGTCTGCTCCACAGAGGGACATCACTCCAGAGGCTAAGTGGAGAGTAGAACCCTCATGGGGATAGTGTGGTCTCGGGACCCTCGGGGTCACAGAACAACCCGGGGTACCCAAGTGCAGCAGAGCTCCCAGGTATTGGATCAGGGAGGCGGGCTGCATAGACAGAGCCAAGGAGGTTGGCTCTCAGCTCAGGGTTGCCATAAGCCATGATCCAAGGCACATTCAGGCCACTGCTCTTTCAGCAGGGACCCCAACAAGTGGCAGATCCGGGGAGACCCCCCCCTCCTTCCTCCTCTGGGAAGAACAACACAGGAGTGCTCTGTAGGAATCGGCTGGGTTTGGAGATTCCAAACGGGGCCGTGCGCCAGAGATAGAAACACTTGCTCACAGGCCGGGTGAGCACAAAGCACGACTGGAGACCAGGGAAACAGGAGGGATTGCCTGCTTTTCTCTGAGGGTGCACTGAGGAATGGGGCCCTGAGCTCTCCACTCCTCTGGCCAGAGATTGGGTGGCCGCCGTCTTCATTTCCGTTCTCCAAAGCTCTATGGAAAGCGTTCAGGGAACAAAAGCTCCCAAGAGTGAACCTGGGCAGATTACTTAGCCCGGCCTCGGCAAGGGTGGTGCAATTCCACCTCAGGCAAAGACATTTGAGAATCACTGCAACAGGCCCCTCCCCCAGAAGATCAGCAAGAACATCCAGCCAAGACCAAGTTTACTGATCAATGAGAACTGCACAACTCCAGCACTAGGGGAATATAGCACATAGAATTCATGTCTATTTTCCCCTGATTCTTTAGTCTTTCAAAATTAAATTTTTAAAATTTTCTTTTTTTCTTTTGAATTTTTCCTCTTTCCTATTTTAACCAACATTTGATCTTATCAATACCTTTCCAGCTTCTTATCTTATCAATTCCTTTTTTAAAATCTTAATTTTCATCTTTACAGTCATAACCTATCCATTCATCATATTCACACATATAGAGAGAGAGAGAGAAAGAGAAATATATAGAGAAATATATATATACACACATACATATTTCTCTTTCTTTAAAATTTTGGGAGGCTGTTTCTTCTAACAGACCAAAATACACCGAAAATTAAGTGTGTGGCTCTATTCTATTCACCAGCCTGACTTTTTTTTTTTTTCCCTTTCTTGTCCCCCCTGGTTTCAGATCTCTTCTGATTTGTTGAGTGTGTATTTTTCTGTGGTCGTTGTTACCCTCTTAGCATTTTGTCCTCTCATTCATCTATTCTTGTCTGGACAAAATGACAAAGTGGAAAAACTCACCTCAAAAAAAAGAACAAGAGGCAGTACCGACTACTAGAGACCCAATCAAAACAGACATTAGTAAAATGTCAGAACTAGAGTTCAGAATGATGATTATAAAGATACTACCTGGGATTAAAAAAAGCATAGAAGATACTAGAGAATCCCTTTCTGTAGAAATAAAGGAACTAAAATCTAATCAAGTTGAAATTTTAAAAAGCTATGAATGAGGTGCAATCGAAAATGGAGGCTCTTACTGCTAGGGTAAATGAGGCAGAAGAGAGAATTAGTGATATAAAAGACCAAATGATGGAGCATGAAGAAGCTGTGGAAAAGAGAAATAAACAACTACTGGATCACGAGGGGAGAATTTGAGAGATAAGTGATACGATAAGATGAAACAATATTAGAATAATTGGGATCCCAAAAGAAGAAGAAAGAGAGAGGGGGCAGAAGGTATATTGGAGCAAATTATATAAGTGGAGAACTTCCCTAATTTGGGGAAGGAAACAATCATCAAAATCCAGGAGGCACAGAGAACCCCCCTCAAAATCAATAAAAATAGGTCCACACCCTGTCATCTAATAGTAAATCTTACAAGTCTCAGAGACAAAGAGAAAATCCTGAAAGCAGCTCAGGAGAAGAGGCCTATAACCTACAATGGTAGAAATATTGGATTGGCAGCAGACCTATCCACAGAGACCTGGCAGGCCAGAAAGGACTGGCATGATATATTCAGAGCACTAAACGAGAAAAATATGCAGCCAAGAATACTATATCCAGCTAGGCTATCACTGAAAATAGAAGGAGAGATAAAAAGCTTCCAGGAGAAACAAAAACTAAAAGAATTTGCAAACACCAAACCAGCCTTACAAGAAATATTGAAAGGGGTCTTCTAAGCAAAGAGAGAGCCTTAAAGTAACATAGACCAGAAAGGAACAGAGACAATATACAGTAACAGTTTCACAGGCAATACAGTGGCACTAAATTCCTATCTTTCAGTAGTTACCCTGAATGCCCCAATTAAAAGACACAGGGTATCAGAGTGGATTAAAAAACAAGGAGCCATCAGTATGCTGTCTGCAAGAGACTCATTTTAGACCCAAAGACACCTCCAGATTTAAAGTGAGGGGGTAGAAAACAATTTACCATGCTAACAGACATCAAAAAAAAGCTGGGGTGCCAATCCTTATATCAGACAAGTTAGATTTTAAGCCAAAGACCATAATAAGAGATGAGGAAGGACACTTTATCATACTTAAGGTGTCCGTCGAACAAGAAGATCTAACAACTTTAAATATCTATGCCCCTAACAGGGGAGCAGCCAATTATATAAACCAATTAATAAAGAATTCAAAGAAACATTTTGACAGTAATACAATAATAGTAGGGGAATTTAACACCCTCCTCACTGAAATGGACAGATCATCTAAGCAAAAGATCAACAAGGAAATAAAGGCTTTAAATGACACACTGGACCAGATGGACATCACAGATATAGTCAGAACATTCCATCCCAAAGCAACATAATACACATTCTTCTCTAGTGCACATGGAACATTCTCCAGAATAGATCACATCCTGGGTCACAAATTGGGTCTCAGATGGTACCAAAAGATTGGGATCATTCCCTGCATATTTTCAGACCACAATACTTTAAGACCAGAACTCAACCACAAGAAGAAAGTTGGAAAGCACTCAAATACATGGAGGCTAAAGAGTATCCTACTAAGGAATGAATGGGTTAGCCAGGAAATTAAAGAAGAATTTTAAAATTCATGGAAACAAATTAAAATAAAAACACAGCTGTTCACAGTCTGTGGGATGCAGTAAAGGCAGTCCTACAAGGGAAGTATATAGCAATACAAGCCTTTCTCAAGAAACAAGAGAGGTCTCAAATACACAACCTAACCCTACACCTAAAGGAGCTGGAGAAAGAACAGCAAAGAAAGCCTAAACCCAGCAGGAGAAGAGAAATAATAAAGACCAGAGCAGAAATCAGTGAAATAGAAACCAAAAGAACAGTAGAACAGATCAATAAAACTAGAAGCTGGTTCTTTGAAAGAATTAATAAGATTGATAAACCCCTAGCCAGACTTATCAAAAAGAAAAGGGAAAGGACCCAGATTAATAAAATCATGAATGAAAGAAGAGAGATCACAACCAACACCAAAGAATTACAATTATAAGAGCATATTATGAGCAACTATACACCAGCAAATTAGACAATGTGGAAGAAATGGATGCATTCCTTAAGACATATAAACTACAAAAACTGAACCAGGAAGAAATAAAAAAACCTGAACAGACCCATAACCAGTGAGGAGATTGAAGCAGTCATTAAAAATCTCCCAACAAACAAGAGCCCAGGGCCAGACACCTTCCCAGAAGAATTCTACCAAACATTTCTCTCTCTCTCTTTTTTTAAATATTTCACTTATTTATTTGAGAGAGAGAGAGAGGCACACAAGCAGGCAGAGGTGGAGAGAGAAGCAGGTTCCCCACTGAGGAAGGATCCGGATGCAGGACTCAATCCCAGGAGCCTGGGATCATGAACTGAGCTGAAGGCAGCAGCTTAACTGACTGAGCCGCGCAGGTGTCCCTCTACCACACATTTAAAGAAGAGGTAATACCTATTCTCCTGAAACAGTTCCAAAAAATAGAAATGGAAGGAAAACTTCCAAACTCATTTTATGCATAGGCCAGCATTACCTTGATCCCTAAACCAGACAAAGACCCCATCAAAAAGGAGAATTACAGACCAATACCCCTGATGAACATGGATGCTAAAATTTTCACCAAGGTACTAGCCAGTAGGGTCCAATAGTACATTAAAAGAATTATTAACCTTGATCAAGTGGGGTTTATCCCAGTACTGCAAAGTTGGCTCAACATCTGCAAATCAGTCAGTGTGATACATTAATAAAAGAAAGAACAAGAACCATATGATCCTCTCAGTAGATGGAGAAAAAGCATTTGACAAAGTACAGCATCCTTTCTTGATCCAAACTCTTCAATGTAGGGATAGAGGGCATATACCTCAATATCGTAAAAGCCATCTATGAAAAACCCATAGCTAATATCATTCTCAGTAGAGAAAAACTGAAACCTTTTCCCCTAAGGTCAGGAACATGGCAAGGATGTCCACTCACACCACTGCAATTCAAAATAATAGTATAAGTCCTAACCTCAACAGTCAAACAACAAAAAGAAAGAAAAGGCATCCAAATCGGCAAAGAAGTCAAACTCTCACTCTTTGCAGATGATCTTATACTTTATGTGGAAAACCAAAAGACTCCCCCAAAATTGCTAGGACTCATACAGGAATTCAGTAAAGTGTCAGGATATAAAATTAGTGCACAGAAATCAGTTGTGTTTCTATACACCAACAAGACTAAAGAAAGAGAAATTAAGGAGTCGATCCCATTTACAACTACACCCAAAACCGTAAGATACCTAGGAATAAATCTAACCAAAGAGGCAAAGAATCTGTACTCAGAAAAGTATAGAATACTCATGAAAGAAATTGAGGAAGACACAAAGAAATGGAAAAACGTTCCATCTCATCGATTGGAAGAACAAATATTGTGAAAATGTCTATGCTACCTAGAGCAATCTACACATTTAAAGTGATCTTTATCAAAATACTGCCAACTTTTTTCAAAGAAATGGAACAAATAATCCTAAAATTTTATATGGAACCAGAAAAGACCCCGAATAGCCAGAGGAATGTTGAAAAAAGAAAACTAAACCTGGTGGCATCACAATTCCAGACTTCAAGCTCTATTACAAAGCTGTAATCAACAAGACAGTATGGTACTGGCACATAAACAGATCAGTGGAACAGAATAGAGAGCCCAGAAATGGGAGAAGATATTTGCAAATGACATATCTGATAAAGGGCTAGTATCCAAAATCTATAAAGAACTTACCAAACTCAACACCCAAAGAACAAATAATCTAATCAAGAAATGGGCATAAGACATGAACTTTCTGCAAAGAAGACATCCAAATGGCCAAAAGACACATGAAAAAGTGCTCCACATCACTCGGCATCAGGGAAATGCAAATCAAAACCACAATGAGATACCACCTCACACCTGTCAGAACTGCTAAAATTAACAAGTCAGGAAATAACAGGTGTTGGCAAGGATGTGGAGAAAGGGGAACCCTTCTACACTGTTGGTGGGAATGCAGCCTGATGCAGCCACTCTGGAAAACAGCATGGAGGTTCCTCAAAAAGTTGAAAATAGAGCTACTCTGTGACCCAGCAATTGCACTACTGGGTATTTACCCTAAAGATACAAACGTAGTGATCCGAAGGGGCACGTGCACCTGAATGTTTATAGCAGCAATGTCTACAATAGCCAAACTATGGAAAGAGCCTAGATGTCCATCAACAGATGAATGGATAAAGAAGATGTGGTGTGTATATATATTTATACACACACACACACACACACACCATGGAATACTATGCAGCCAATCAAAAAAACCTGAAATCTTGCCATTTGCAATAATGTAGTTGGAACTAGAGGGTATTATGCTAAGCGAAATAGATCAATCAGAGAAAGACAATTATCATATGCTCTCTCTGATATGAGGAATTTGAGAAACAAGGCAGAGGATCATAGGGGAAGGGAGGAGAAAATGAAACAAGATGAAACCAGAGAGGGAGATAAGCCATAAGAGACTCTTAATCTCAGGAAACAAACAGGGTTGCTGGAGGGGACGGGGTAGGCAGGATGGGGTGGCCGGGTGACGGACATTGGAGAGGGTATGTGCCATGGTGATTGCTGTGAATTGTGTAAGATGATGACTCACAGACCTGTACCCCTGAAACAAATAATATGTTAATTTTTTTAAAAAGTTCTTCTTGCGGTTTTCTCTAAAAACAAACTAGTGAATACGTCAGTTTTTAAAGTACATATGTAAAATTATTTGGATTGATTTTAGTGTATATGTAGTTGCTTTTGCTGATATGTTTGAACTACTGTTAACATATGTATAGCGTGCATGTGTGCAAAACTTGTTACAAGCCAACAATGACGAGATATGTCATAAGTAACAAACTCTTGGATATGAAGAAACAGCTTACTACAGTGATGCAAAAAGTGCAGATAATCTTTGTTGTTATTAGAAGCCCTTTACAATGGTTATGAATCGGTACTGCAAAAATAAATACGAGAGTGATTATAAGGTTCATCATGGTATTTTTAAATACCAAGCCTTCTTGGTGTATGTAAAATACAATTCATTTCATATACATTTCAAAATACGTTTCATATACATTTCAAAAAATACACTTGGTATGTAGCATAGAGGAATTTATAGCTCGCAGAATTCATTGCTAGCTGCCCCGTGCTCACTGCATGACTCGCTGTTTAATTACTGGCGCGTGCCAAATTATCAGAACGTCACTGATCACAATTATAGTTCAGCTTTGAGTTATCAGTGAAGAAGTGTTTCCATTCTAAGGACATGTAACTCAACAATGCATGAGGTATTCTAAGCCATGCCGGTACTATTGTGTTCCTGTCCATACAGGTTATAAGGACTCTAAGCCCTTTGTACATCCCAGAGCCCCAGTTACCATGCCGCTCCAGCCCAACCGTGGCTTTTCTTAAAGACACCATCATACCATCATATGGCAGTAGGATTCTTTTTTTTTTTTTTAAGATTTTATTTATTTATTTGACACACAGAGAGAAATCACAAGTAAGGAGAGAGGCTTTTAAGATTTTATTTTTAAGTAATTTGTACACCCAACATGGGGCTCGAACTTAAAACTCCAAGATCAAGAGTCCCAGGCTCTTCTCACTGAGCCAGCCAGGTACCCAGATAATGGAGATTTTCGGTGCTCACGTCTTTAGTTGCTTTTAGCAGAGTCACTCCAGCCTGTTGTATGATTAATTTTATAATAAATAAACAGCTGATATCAAGGTACATTATAGTACCTTGTCAGTTTTCTTAAATGGCTGTGTTAAATTTTAGATGTGATTTTCAGACTATTTCTATTTTAATATGTAGGAACTAGGTCGAATTTCATTCATTTAACTTTCCAGTACCAGAAGTATGGTGATTTTGGGGGTATAGCTCAGGGGTAGAGCATTTGACTGCAGAAGTATGGTGATTTTGCCACCTGATGCTGGAGAGGCAGCTGGCAATTGTATCTTTCATGAACATTTCAGCAGCCATTCATGCCCCAGCCATGGCTCGAGTCAGGGTGCGTGAGCCCCGTCCACCGCGCTGCTCGGCGCGCACACCCACCTGACCTGGGGCCTCTTTGCTCCTGTCTCGTCTCACTGCAGGTTAGCCATGCTGCGAGAGGCCTCTGATGAAATCGCGGCTGAAGAAAAGGCCGAAGTGAAGTTGCCAGAAGACAGTAGCTGTACGGGAGACTCATGCTCGTGCCCGAGCTCAGCCGAGGTGGAAGAGGACATGGGCAGGAGAGACAGCAGCTGTGCTGAGGCCCGCGGGTGTCAGCCACCTGCCGGGCCACGCACCCTGGTAAGGACCCGCAGCCACGCACTCCAACGCCCATCTCTGTCTGTCTGTCTCGGCTGTGATCCCGCCTTAGGATTTTGTGCAAAGCTGGTCGTCAGACGCATTTGTGGAAATAGGCAGTGGCCAGGCTGTAAAACTCTCTGGTGGACCCCAAATATTCATTCCTCACTTAAATTTTATATAAGAAGATGAATAGTGCTATTTAGATCTTTATAAATGTCCAGTGAATATTCACTAACTAGCATTTAGCATACTCATTAAAAAGCATTTCCAGAATGACTACCAAATTCCAGGATAACTAGTTCATTGTATTAAGTTTTGTAAATGTGAATTTATTTCCATTTCCAACCTGAAGTAAAGGTTTAAAGTTCCTCTTGGTGAGGTGGGGTTCTGGTTGCAGTCTGCTCTGGACCATGGCAAGTGGCTCTGCCGGGCGCCAGCCAAGTTAGGCAGCAGTATCTTTGCTCCTTGATGGAGAGACCTGTTGGAGATCGCATCCCGACAGGGAGGAAACAGTTTCAGCTTGGAGGATGCTGGCAGACTTGGGATGTTGGTAATGGGGTCTAAGAAATTCCAGTTCTTTATTCCTGGGGGAAATAGTATTGTACCCTGACCAGAGACTTCCTTCAATAAACCAGCTCGAGACAGTTGGGAATCCTTCTATGCAGTAAGAACAACAGTAAACCTCTGCCAATGCCTATAGAAGTTGTATTTTGAGAAACTTCTGTTTTTACTTATATTTTATTTTTTGTTACATTTTCAAAGAGACGTTAAAAATTCAAACTCAGCCTCACATCGTTGCTAATTTCAAATATATATTCTTGCATATTCTATGGGAAACTGTAACTTTGTAGTATATTTTCATTTTCTTGTATGTAATTACTTATATCATTATTCGGGGAGGGGAACCTAATGGGATGTTGAACAGTGTTTAATGATGTACTATTCTTAGATAAGATTTTCTGCAGAACCACATTTACCCTCTGTAAAGCTCAGCCTTCCTGGTGGGGGTCTGATGGGTTAAAGGCAGCTTCTCCATTTACGGGTGACCCTTTGCTCCCCTCCGCGGGTCATTTCCTGACTCTGTGGGGAGCCCTCTGCCCAGGCTCCCATCTGGAGTAACACCAAGCCTTGCTCTCCCCAGTGGCCCCAGTATTGGCCAAGGCTGTGTTATAGATTGGATATTCTTTTTTGTACTTAGAAGAAAGGAGCAGACAGGTCATCCAGTCTGGATGCGCATCCACTCCTGACAAATTTCTGACTTCCGTTCCAGGTCGATAAAGAGACCAACACGGAGGAGGCCTGTGACACCGGGGTGGCGGTTCGCCCCAAAGATCGCAGCAGCCTGAGCGCTCGGCAGCGGCCGTTCGTGCGCAGCAGTGTGATCGTGCGCTCGCAGACCTTCTCCCCGGGGGAGCGCAACCAGTACATCTGCCGGGTAAGGGGGCCGGGACCCTGCCCTCGCACCAGCAAGTCTGCCCACTCCGGACTGCAGACACACGTGGCTAGAACTGCTATGAAATAGACCCGAAATACCACACTTGTAGGGTTTTTTTCCTTTTCCTAAATTTGATGTCTTATGAACTCGAAGCCGTTTATTCGGCAAACACATGAAATTAAGGACCTGACTTCTGAGTATATTTGTACCTCAGTCTGTATCTAGAAACTTCAGATGACTTGAGACTTGAATATTTTTGTATTTCTGCCATACATCATCCAAGCACGTTAATCCCGTAGAACCAAAATTGCACTTTGGGTTTTCCAACACAAATCGTGTTTTAGTAATACCTCTAGACCCAGAATCGGATTCAGAGTTCTGTAGAGAATATGGTGCAATTTGCATCAGTTTGCCAAGTTGTACTTCCGGAAGTAGTTATGACTTACAGTAAGATAGATTAATAATTATAAAATGGTTAAGAAAATGCTTTCAGAATTCTAAATTTATTCGTTCAGTTCAGGCGATGCTTTTATGAACACTTGCTGCTAAGCATGTTTCTAGACACTTGGTTGGTGACACTTCCTCAGTGAACAGAAGAGCCCCAGAGCACTGCCTTTGCAGAGCTCACGTCCTTGTGAGTTGAGCCTGTAAACGTGAAGTTATGAAATGTCTTGGGTGGGGACCGAGTCTCTAGAAAACAGTCGAGCAAGTTAAGGGGGATTGGGCATGGTGAAAACAAGGGTCTCTAGTTTAAGCAGAGTTCAGAGTAAACGTCATTGAGAAGGTGCCATTTCAGCCGAGACCTGAAGCAGGTGAAGGGGTTAGGATGGCTGGCTGGGCCAAGGGCGTCCTAGTTGGTTCTAAACTGTGGCTCAACTCTGACTTGGTTATAAGCCTCTATGTTATCCAGACCTTCCTTTTTTAAAAATGAGAATTACAAATTAGCTAAAAAATCAAAGGATAATTGTATTTCCAAGTATGTATAATTATCTCAATGCAGGAGTTCTGATAACTACCACCAAAAGGCAATTGTTGAAATTATGTAAGAAAAACTTAGTTGTTTAAGAAAAAGCATGGAACAGAGAAAAGCTTGTCTGGGGAGGATTTTCTTAAAGAAACAAACTCCTCGCTGCCTGCTTTCACCTGATAAACTTCTCACGTGTAAACCACTAGCGCTCTGTTATGCAGTGATTTTCTTTTTCTTTTTTTTTTTAATCCTTTGTTGCCAGTTGAATCGAAGTGACAGTGACAGCTCAACGTTGGCTAAAAAATCCCTGTTTGTGAGAAACTCCACTGAACGGCGCAGTTTGAGGGTCAAAAGGGTATGTATTCCCCAGCAGCATCTCCCTGTCTCGGACCAATCCAGAGTCACAGATTGGGACGCGTAAATACCAGAACAGCTGAGCATTGTTGCTCCATGCTCCTGGGCCACTGAGTGAAGCCACTGTGATTCCAGAGAGACACAGATCTCTTGTGGATACTGGGGGTAGGGGGTGCCCGAGAGCAGCCATTCAGCACTGGTTTCGATCCTGTGAAAACGAAGCCAGGAAATGCACTTTGCAGTAGTGATGGAAGAGGGGCTGGCTGAATGGGTGTGATGGTGCTCTGTCCCCATACCATCTCGGGCTCTCCAGCAAGAGTGTAACACCCAGGACCTTTTCGGAGGAGTGGATATTCCAATAAAGGAGTACACAGTATTAGCTGCTTGCCTAACAAACAGACGCTTTTGGGAACGCTCCAGTTTTCCCAGAAGACGTAGGTCTCTGAATGAGCCTTAAAAGATAAGTTGGAGAGAATATTTAAACAAATTAAAAGGTTGGACTGTTGAAGTAGATCAACAATTCTTGCTTCCTTATAGCTGAAATGCTAATGAAAGTTATTTGCTTACTACTGATTTGTGTCGTAGTAATAGACTAAGCTATTGGGCAGAGATGTGTTGTTTAAATAAGCACAAAGCCCCGTGTGGGCCGCCTGCCGGAAGCCCCAGTCTGCAGGAAGCACTCAGGGAGCACACAGGACTATGGAATGTGCAGTGGGTGAAAGAAAGGAAGGAGCCCGGGCTCCTTGCTTGGGCTCAGCCGGTTGGCTGCACGGAAACAAGTTACCGCGGGAGTGTTTATACCATAGAAATCAGCAGACCCTACAACCCATGCTTCTTTTCCCGCCCATGCTCCCTCAGAGCCACTCGTTAAATGTTGGCCAGTACACTGCTGCACATCGGAGTCCTTAGAAAGGACTACAGAGCCACTAAGAAGGATTTCTCATTCTGAAAAACAAGTTAATACAGCCAAAGAGAGTGTGTGTCTCTGGGATTCTGCTGTGTAATGTTTGTTAGAGCAGAGGTTGAATAGAGGGAGCCTAGTAAGAATGCTAGAGAATGTTATAGCGGTATGTGTGGGATGAGAAGCAAGCAGTAGAAGCTCTTCAGCCCTGGGCAAGGGCTCTGGAACAGGGAGGAGGACAGCAAACCCTCCCCCGCAGCCCTGCCATCTGTCCCGAGCACCACCGTCATTCCAGATCTTCAAGCCCAAGTACTTCTCAAATTCGAGTCCCTCCTCTTGCATCCCATAGTACCTGTTTTTATTAGTAACCTCATTTTCCATTCCCACTGCCAATCATCTGGGCAAAAAATACCCTCCTTGTTCCCCTCCGCTGATGGCAGTCTTACCCAGCCTTCTTTGACTTCCTTTCCGAAAGGAAGCGTGACCGGCCCTGAGCGATCTCTCCTTTCCCTGACTTCCTGTGGCATGGCTCACAGCTCCAAGTTTTGAAGGTTAATGGGTAGGGCTTTTCTTCCTGGGGTTTGGCCTGCCACCCCCTGCGCCACCCCAGCAGATATTTAGTCACACATGACACAATAATTATTTCTTGCTAAATGGATAAGATTGACCCCAGGAAGAGCACAAGCAATTCATAGGTGAAAGTGGATGTTAGACAATGGGAAATCGAGGAAGGAGCTGGGATTTAACCATATGGATGAGAGGAGGGGCTCAGAATCAGAATGACCAGCTGCACTCTGGTGGTCACCTCCAGAAATGATGGCTAAAGCGGGGGAGGGGGGGTTGTTAATAGTCCCTGGTCCTGAAATGGATGAAGTGTCAGTTTCTTGTATGTCTGTTTCACAGGGGGCTGCTCTGTGTAGTAAATTGGCCAGGCTAGGAGAGGCTGTATTAGGATAACAACTTAAACAATCTCTGTATTTAAAACAATAAACATTTATTTCTCACTTACCTCGGTGTTCACTGCAGGTTGGCTAGATGCTGTGCTCATTTTGTCTTCGCTCAGGACCCACACTGATGGGGCCTCCACCTCCAAATTTTTGCTGTCCTGCTAGCAGGGGACAGGAATGCACCCATCTCACACTGGCCTGGAAAGGCTTCTGCCGGAGGTGGTACACGTCTCTGCCACTCCCCTTTCATTGGCCAGAGCAGGTCACCTGCCGGCAGTGCCTCCCTTCAGGGGAGCCAGGAAATGCATGCTCTTGTGTGCCCGGGAGGAGGACAGGCAGAATAATGAGTGCCGGCACAATAAGGGTGTCGTGTTGTTTTCTAACCCTGCAGACGGTTTGCCAGCCAGTGCTGAGAAGAACAGCTCAAGAACACCCAGGGCGCACATCTCTAGACCTCGAACTGGACCTCCAGGCGTCTCTAACCCGTCAGAGCCGGCTCAACGATGAGCTGCAGGCCCTCAGGGGCTTGAGGCAAAAGCTGGAGGAGCTAAAAGCTCAGGGAGAGACTGACCTTCCACTGGGTGTCCTGGAAGACGAGAGGTTCCAGAAGCTCCTGAAAGAAGCTGAGAAGCAGGTACGGATCTCGGTGTCTCCACTGTCCCTGAGGGGTGGGGAAAGAGCGGGTCCTAAAGCCGGCCCAGTGCAAGGTCCGCAGCCTACACCTGGGTTTCAGCAAGGCCGCGGGTCCTTTTCCTGGTACACAGAACACTTTTCCCCACTGTTGTAGGCCCTTTTTTTTTTTTTTTAACCAGGCTATTGCTCAGAGTGTGGAACTGCCATCCACCAGGGTACAGATAGGAGATCCCCCCACCACGTCAACCCCCGCTTACCAGCCACCTGTTAGCAAGGAGCGCGGCCACCAGAGAGAGTGGTCTGTTTCTGCTCAGCGGTTGTCTCCGTCTCAACATGAGACTTGGCAAATAAATACAATTTAACTTTTACTATAAATGACAAATCTCATTTGAATTTTCTGAGTAGCTCTTTAAGGTTCATGATGCACCTCAGTTATTAATATGTTGTTCATTTTAATGCTTCTAAATTTTCACATTCTTCCTTTCCTTCAAAAAAGATCACACTCCACATAATGGCATTCTCCCCTGCCTTTCTTTCACCATACAGATTACTGTACAAAATAAGGTAAAAATCACTGATTAAAAAACTAGGGTATTTTGGGGGCACCTGCATGGCTCAGTTGGTTAAGCGTCTGCCTTCAGCTCAGGTCATGATCTCGGGGTTTCAGGATAGAGCCCTGCTTCAGGCTTCCTGCTCAGTGGGGAGTCTGCTTCTCTGTCTCTCCCCCTGCCTCGATGCTTGCACTCTCTCTCTCTCTGTGTCAAAATAAGATTTTTTAAAAATCTAAAAAGAAAAAAAAAAGACTAGGGTAATTTTAAGGGAATATTTCTATTGTTCTGCCACCTACCTACAACCGAAATTTCCTAGAACCTGCATATTTATCCAGTTGGCTTATTCTCTCAAGTTTAGAATTCCTGTTTGGGTATAAGAGTACCCTGTTTGGGTATCCACATCCATATGTAATAGACAAATAGAATTTTCCACATAGCTGAAACATTATTCTCTTTCAACCATTTTGGATGAAAATCTGAAATAGATTATACACTTTCTTAAACTAATAGTTAATCTTGTCCATAATATAAACTTTCCTTTTGGCCCATAGTTACTGTTTAGTCACTAGTGTGTGGTACTATAGCGAAGCTGAGTCGTTTATTTGCTAGCACTACTAATCCTAGATGGAACTCAGGAACTTAATGAAGGAATTTGAGGGATCAGACTGATCCCAGTAATTTTTAGAGAAAGTTTAAGCAACAAAGCATATCACATATTGGGAGCCCCAGTGGCTCAGTCTTTAAGTGTCTGCCTTCAGCTCAGGTCATGATCCCAGGGTCCTGGGATTGAACCCCACATCAGGCTCCCTGCTTGGCGGAAAGCCTGTTTCTCCTTCTCTCCCTGCTTGAGTTCCCTCCCTCACTGGGTCTCCCTCTGTCAAAAAAAAAAAAAAAAAAAAAATTTCCCGTACCTGTATTATGTCCCACCTGATAGAAGAGACCTTGGCATACAGTAGAACATCAGCAAGTATCTCTATTCAGTGGAAGTTGAATTTTAGGCCTTATGTTTGGTCCTGCAGAGACTATGAGGATAATTAGACACTGTCGTGCCCTCTAAGAGCTTACGGATTGGCAAAGGAGATGAGCCAGACATACCAGGTCCTCAAGAGAAATCACTTTCTAGTGAGATCAGGAGATGTTTCGTGGAGGAAGTAGCAAAGTGGTCTTGATGGCGGGTGGTGGGACTTTGTCCATCGTTGGGGAGAGGTGAGCAGGTGCAGGAACCACAATAGTCAATGTCCAGGGTAGCTCTTGACAGTGAAGGGTCCATAGACATGCAGAGCAGTGCCACAGCATGGCTGTCTTTGCACGATGGAAGGTTGGGTTAGAAGCTGAAATCATCAACTCTTACGTTTATTACCTTGATAATAACCATTGCTTTTATTCTCTTGAATCTTTGAATTAACATCAACATTAACAATCATTTCAAACTCTTGGCTTAATTAATATCATGGAGAAGCATCACAATTTTTTGACCCCTATGGGTCCAAGGCTTTCAAAGCTGGATTAGCATTTTACAACTATTGACTTAAATAGAACGCTACATCTTTGAGGTTTTTTCTTGTTTGTTTGTTTTTTATTTGTCATGATGTGAAATTCCAGATCCTTGGGTATCAGTAATTATAAAAACTTTGGGGGCCTTTTTTTTTTTTTAACCTTAAATCATACTGCTAAATTCATCCATGAACTGCTTGGAATTCTAGTTTGTTTTGACAGCTATCTAATCTCCAGTGTATAGAGAGAAGCTCAGTAAAGCAAAAAATCAGTTATTTGAAAAAAAACTAAAATAAACAAAAATAGACAAAGCTCTGGCGGGATCAATGAAGAGAAGATACACACACAGAACATTATAAAAGTAAAGAGATAGAATTACAGATAACTTTAAAATGTAAAAGATAAGTGAATAATATAAAAAATATATTCCCACAATTCGGACAAATATCTAGGAAAATGGAACATACTAGAATGGATGAAGGGGGAAAAACAATTGAAAATCCCATCTCTCTTAAAGAAATGAAAGCAGTAGTTAAAAATGTACCCACAATGAAAATATAGGTCTAGATGTTCTGTAGCCAAGGTCCACCGAAATTTCAAAGATTTTCTCAATTTTATATAAACTCTTCCAGACACCAGAAAAAGAGAGAACACGTCACAACTCATTCTATGTGGCCAATGTCCCTAATAATCCAAAACTAGACAAAGATATTACCAAGGGAAAATCACAAGCCAGTTTCATCCATAAGTATAGATGCAAAAATCCTGAATGAAATGTAAGTAAATATAATCCAACTATACACATTTTAACCATGTTGAATCTTGCAAGGATTCTTTATCATTAGAAAAATCTATTAATACAATGAATCCCCTGAACAGGTTAAGGAGAAAAACCCTTTGGTCAACTCAACAAATACAGGAAAACTACTAATAAGGGTCCATATTCATTCATGTTTAAAACTCTTGGTAAGTAGGAAGAGAAGACATCTTTAACTTGGTAGAGAACTTTAACTTGGTAGAGAATAACCAAAGCAAATATGGTCCTAAATAGACAAACATTGGAATCGTTCTCTTTAAAATCAGACACAGGCATTCAACACTTTTCTGCTCAACATTCTAACCAATGTGAGGCAAGAAAAAAGTAGAAACAAAGAGACGGGAAAGGAGGAGCTAAAGCTGTCATCATTGGCTGATACGATATTAAAAATCCGCAAGTTCCTACAAAGAATAAGAGAACTGAACAAGATGGGTAAATAGAAGAATCATTTACAAAAGTCCATTGCCTTGCTAATATACACCAACCAGAAACAACTGGAAAATTTAATTATGAAGATACTTTTTCACCATGGTATCAAAGAATATCACGTATCAAGGAATAAATTCAACAAAAATTTGTATTATGTTAAAGGGAAAACTTTTAATAACCTTAAGAGGAGAGTGTTAAAAAAAAAAACAAACCTGAGTTCATGGAGAAATGTATACTACATTCGTGTAGAGCAGAAGTTAAGCAGACTTTCCCCATAATGGGCTGGAGAAGAAATATTTCGTCCAGAGGGTTCTCATTCACCACCTCTTAACTCTCCCATTTAACACAAGAGCCGCCACAGACAAGACGTACATAAATATTTGGCTGTGCTGTGTTCTAAGAAAACTACACAAAAATAGACACAGACCATAGTTTGCCACCCCTGACACAAAGGAAGAATCCCTGTTGTGGAAATAAAATGTACCGCAGATTCGATGCCATTCCAAGCTGAATGCCTGCGTGGATCTTCATGGAAATTGATGCAATTGATGGAAGATGGACAAAGAATAGCCAAGACACTTCTGGAGAAGAAAAACAAAGAGTGGGACTTGGCCTGCAGGAAATCAGGAGTTATTAAGCCGGTAAAGTCGACAGATAATAAGGACGCAGTGGGGGAATCGAGAGACCAGCCACTGGCGTGAAATGAGGGCCAGAGACAGATGCATGTGCCTGTAGAGCGTGGCTGGATGGGAGGTAGCCAGTCAGGCAGGGGCGGAAGGAGGGACCACTGAATCAGTGAAGCTTGGAAAAAGGTCATCCATATGGGAAAAGATGGCGTTGGATGCCTGCCTAACCTACAAAAATCAATTCTAAATAGAGTCAGGACTTCCATATCAAAAATAAGAGTCAAAAACTCAGTGAGATGCGGGGCGCATCTTTTCATGTTTCTATTTTTTGCCTCTCTGACATATCTCCTATGTCGTCCCTACTTAGAGATAAGGTTGATTGGGGCAGAATTGATGAGAGTCTTGAATGCCGTGATGGGGAGGCACCGAAGGTTTCCTGAGAGGAGGCCTCTTTGGGTGTGGTAGAGATGTGTGCGGGACCTTGGCCGGTCCGTTTTCCACAAAATACAGGCTGAGAGCTTGGGCAGGACCCACGCTGTCTGATCCTGTTTGAAGGAAACAAGGCTGAGGCATCCTTTCAGAGATCAGAGTATCGTGAATGCACTGTCTCGTAAGTGGGCATTTTAAACTTTCATTGTCGCCTTCCACTCTGAGACTTTCGCTGGTGTTAATAGATGACTCAAGGTTTGCAAGTTTTTAGGGTGCCCCTTGTTTTCCTTCTTCATGAAAGAAATCCTTGGTGCAAGTAGATGAAAACGGGAGGGGTATGGAAGCCAGCACCCCAGGAGATCTTCAGGGCTGACTTAGGTGCATTGCTGAGTTTCTAAAAACCTGTACTTCAAGTAAAAGTTGATGTTTGAGGCACACGTGTTCATTGTAACAGTTTGTCCTTGAGTAAGCCAGTCAAGAATGTGTGTCTATTCTCAGCTGCAGAAAATTCTGGGAGGGCGATCCTGGGGAACTTGAGCTGCGCTGTTCCCCATAAAGGAGAAACAGCTCTTTAATGCAAGTCTTTGCCCTCCTGGGTGCCTTTGGTCTAGCGGCAAAGTCCCAGGTAAACGCCCTAGGGGAGCGACGAGGCCGTCCTCTTGCTGCTTCTATGTTAGGTGCCTCCGGGTGGATATTCCATCCCACCTTGGCAAAAATCTCCTCTGCCTCATTAAAGCCTGCTGAGCTTGCCTGCCGGCCATGATTTTATCCTGTTCTGAGTTTTGCTCGCCCCTTACCCACAATTAGAATAACAGTTGCCCCTTGACTTGCTGGTGGACGGATAGATACAGCCCAGAGAGAATGATGAGAGACAGTTGGTGGCCCCAGGATAGCTTGGCCACCTGAGGTTAGGCACGGCCCAGGGATATTATCAGGTCAAACCGAGGGTATTAAGGAAGACTCCGCTTCGTGCCTGAGCCTCAACGACTCTGACAGATGTCTTGATCCCCGCATCCCATGTTTAACAGTCACAGTCACGATCTAGGAAAGTGATGGCAGCAACACGGAGACAGTGCCCTGTTCACACTTAACCAGGCTGCCGAGATCCCTGAAAAAAGTCAGAAGTTAACTGCAAGGGATTATGATTAGCAAAGTACTAGGAAACAGCCTCGTCTGCGAAAATGCAGGCGATTTCAACAATGTGCCTTTCGTTATGGCCACAGACACTGGTAACCGCTATGGGCTTCTCTCTCCTGCTTGCACCTCATGTCCCATCCACTACTTTGTACACACGCGGACACACCAGCACACACGCGCGCGCGCTGCCCTTGGATTCCCACCACTTCCCTGAAGTAGTGGGGCTTTGTGGGATTTTCAGCAGCACGCTCATGAAGTGCCTAACACTGACCAACGAGCCTGCCGATTGCCATAAAAAATAGAGCTCCTAGAGAAGCAGTTAATTGAAGGCAGCCACAGACCCTGAATTTGCCTCCCTGGTCCAGAAGCTGCCGGCTCTCAGGGTCGCGCTCCATAACCTTCCTCCTTTGTGGTGGAAGGGGAGTTGTATAGCTCAGAATAAAAACCGAATCAGAGTTAGTGGCTTCGTGTATCGTACAGCCCCTCAGAAAGCAGAATGAGAAACGTAGGATCTGAATTCGGACCAGATAGTGTTGCTTCTTCCGTTAGGCTTCTCGGCGTGGCTCTAGGTTGGCACTTGGCGCAGGTCAGGCACCCATCGCATAAACTAAAGGATAGTCACACTCTTCTGGAATCTGGGGCACAAAAAGTGGTTTCTGATCCTGTGAACCAAGCAGCTTATCATGACTTGTTGGGTGAGAAGGAGAGGCGAGTGCTGAGGAAGGGTTGATATTTTTCCAAAGGAACCTCATGTTGCTTCCAGAGAAGAAATGTCTTTCTCTTCCTCAGAGTGTTTCCCTGTCAAAACACCAAAGTTCTGCGATGCTAGCTTTTTTAAAGCTTAAAATAATACAGATGTTAACATTTAAAGCTAGAATATGCGAAGAAAATCGTGTGTCAAAGACACCAGTGCACCTCATTCAACAAAATAAATCTCACTGATTACAGTGAAGTACTCAGGAGGGAGGTTTAACCGCCGGAAAGTTGGCTCCTCTTGATTATTCACAGCTGACAAAACTTTCGTGATGTATTTGGTCACCCAGATTTTGAGAGGAAGATACAGATGTGTAAGTACAGATACAATCACACAGACAAATGTAGTTTCCAGAGAAGTAGTCACTTACTCAGTGGGGAAAAGGAAGACGTTCCGTGGTCAGTCTTATTTTGCCCAGAACAAAACCAGATTTCAGAGTGATTTTGCAGTGCCCAAAAACATTCTGGAAAGGCAGTAGCCATCCACCCTATTTAGAGGGACCGTCTCACTAGTGCTCTTCCGCAGAGGGTAAAACAGACCCCCACCGTTGCGTTTCTGTGGAAGGTGACTGAAGGCGGGACAGGACCCAGGGAGCCTGTTGTAATTCTCATGATAAAACACATCTCAGAGAACTGGCCCAGATTTTCTTACCTAAGCATATCCAGCACGTACCTTCTTTCTCTAGCCTTTCCAAATCTCCGTTGTTTAAGTCAGTAAGCAGACAGCTGTGTTTTTTTTGTTTTGTTTTTTTAAGATTTTATTTATTTATTTGACAGAGAGATAGATCACAAGCAGGCAGAGAGGCAGGCAGAGAGAGAGGGGAAGCAGGCTCCCTGCTGAGCAGAGAGCCTGATGCGGGGCTCGATCCCAGGACTCTGGGATCATGACCTGAGCCGAAGGCAGAGGCTTTAACCCACTGAGCCACCCAGGTGCCCCCAGACGGCTGTTTTAAGATTGGCTTTAGCCTCTGCCTTCAGCTCGGGTCGTGGTCCCGAGGTCCTGGGATCGAGCCCTGCATCGGGCTCTCTGATCAGCAGGGAGCCTGCTTCCCTTCCTCTCTCTCTGCCTGCCTCTCTGCCTACTTGAGATCTCTATCAAATAAATAAAATCTTTTAAAAAATAATAAAAATAAATAGAAGAATAAACTTATTTTAAAAAAAAGATTGGTTTATTCATATTCTGTGTTGCCAAGAATTAGGATAGCAACAGTACTTCTGTCTGCTTACTAGTTTACCACTTCGATAGATGGCATCACGAGAGAAGTAACTGTTTACCAAGTCAGTAGTTCCTTCTCTGGGACCTCATGAAAAAGTATCTGTTTGCTCAGGATAAGACTTGACCTAGTAACTAAAAGATCGCATTTGTCCTCTTTGAATTCGAGGTACATCAAACCAGAAGCTCCGAGTGACAGCTAAACTGTCTCACCGATTGCAAAATAATCAAGAGAGAATTAGTATGGAGCCAGTAAAGGCGGCTTTTCTAAACAGAATCTTTCAAAACAAGGAGAGGAAAGTGGGGCAGTAAAAAATATCTGGAAAAGGATCTTTCGTGGTGAAAAAAGTCAGAAGTTAACTGCAAGGGATTATGATTAGCAAAGTACTAGGAATGCCCTTTCGCAGATAGTTAGCTTTCCATAAAGTGGTGTGAGTGTGATTGATTCTAAATAAGTACTTGCTGGATAAGTAAATTTAAAATCTCATCTTTCCGAAAAGTGCCACGCATTTTTATTTTTAAATTTGCAATGCTTTAGTGCACTTGAGCTTTGAGAGTATTTTAAAATTCAAAAAGATTTTCTTTAGCTAAAAGATTAACATATGCTGATTGTTCAAATCCAAATAATACAGAACTATATAAAGCAAAAAGCAGCGATGCCTCCTTGAAGCCCCATCCCCCTTGGCATTTGTCCTTCCAGCTCTTTCTTATGCCGTGTGTGTGTGTGTGTGTGTGTGTGTGTTATTTGGAAGGGTTAAGCAAAAATAGGGTCATGAAGAAGGAATTGTCGTGAAACTTGATTTTTCCCCCCACCTAATTCTGTGTTCTTATATGAAGAACAGCTTTCCATTGTAGTAAATGTTGCTGTACTTAATTATTTTTAAGGCATTCATCTGTGTAGATATATCATAATTATTTATCCTAATGACAGTTTCCCAAACTTTCAGTTATTGGACAATGTGGAAATGAACATTCCTGTACATTTTGGGACACCGTTCTGGATTCAGTAGTGTTTCCAAAGCGTAATGCCTCGGAGTAGAGCTGCTGGTCCTGTCAGTTTGGCTTTGAACCAACCATGGGCAAAGGTCTCATCCCTATCATATAAGGCTAAAACCTTGTTCTTTCCCTTCCTGGCCTTGGCAGAATCTGAAGCATCGGGTGCATATGGGAAGACAAGATCCTTATAATCCCTTTTTGCCGGCACCAGTCTCCTCTCCTTCCAAAGTTTGTAACCGAAAGACTTGGCTCTTTCAAGTCCAGAAGGATCTCAATAATGGGACTGTCCGATTTAGATTGTAGGCTACAGGGGACCACCCTTAGCAAAGCTGTTTTTCCTTCCCTCTCTTTGTGCCAATGCTGACTTCTGGCCTGAGTCGATCTCTGTCTTGGACTTTGCTCTAAGCTACCAACAAACACCGACATTCTGTATTTTCCCATTTCCTTTATAGCTCTAGCTGCCACCACTGTGACCAGTGGCCTCCAGTAAGCAGGGCTACATTTCATATGGTGTTAGTGGAGCACAGCACTTGGGAGGCCATGAGGAGAGAGGCTGACCAGTGGTTGGGGCAGGGGCTTCCCACATGACCTGAGTCTCCCTGGCCCCTAACTCCCCTCCCCCAACACCTAGAATCACCCCCCGCCTGGGGAGGGGGGCAGATGCGACTCTAGATGCTTCCTCCTGGCAGCAGTAGCACAGTCCTCTCCCCTCCGGTGGCTCAGGCATTGGGACATGTACTGTCCCTCGCACTTCCCTTAAATGTTCCCAGTCTGGTAGGTGACAGTGGTATCACTTTGAGGAGATATGTTTATTTGCCATTTGTGTTTATTCTGTGAGATGCCTCTCATACCCAGGGCCCTTGTTTCTGCTGTCTTATTTTTCTCTTTGAAAGGCCCCTTTCTACACCTATCTGTTACTTAAGTTACAAATGGTTTTGTGCACTCTATCGTTTGTTTTTTGAACACCTTTCAAGTGAGAGAAGTTCTGATGTTGGCTCGACTCTGAATCTAAATCCATCAGTCTATATTTTCTGGCCTTCTGGAGAGCTTTGTTGGGAGTCAGTCACCATTAGAAAAAACCCAAGGCTGTTCTAAATCTTTTGAGAGTTACTGAAGCACATTAATCTTAAAAAGATTGTCATCTAGGGGCACCTGGGTGGCTCAGTCGTTAAGTGTCTGCCTTCGTCCGGGTCATGACCTCAAGGTCCTGGGATCCAGCCCCACATTGGCCTCCCTGCTCGATGGGAAGCCTACTTCTCCCTCTCCCACTCTCCCTGCTTGTGTTCCCTCTCTCACTGTCTTTCTGTCAAATAAATAAATAAAAATCTTAACAAAAAAAATAAAAATAAAATTTAAAAAGATCGTCATCTAAAAACCTGTTCTTTCCATAGACACATGCTCATTCTTTCAGCCTGTGTCCGCAGCACTCCCACTGGGTGCCAGCGGGGGGGAGTGGGGGTGGGCACTGGGGAGTGTGGCACCGAGGAGGGCAGACCAGACACCACCCTAAAGCCACTTCCAAAAGGGAGGCAGGGTAAGGGTGCCTTGGAAAGAACCTCTCATTCCCATGCTGCCCACAGGTCTCATTATGAAAATGGCTGAAACTTGGTAAACATGCCAAGAAGAACCCCAGACCCAGATCTGGATAAACCCCCTCGCAGTGCATCTTGTGAAAGATGAAAGGGACGGTGGTTTCTCTTGGAGTCAGGGCAACGACTTGGAGTTAGTCCAGCAAAGGGAGCTTCCTAGAGCTTAGCTGGCTTGGTTCCCCCAGCACCCTGGGGAGGATTAGGAGGGAAGGTGAAGAGGGAAGCTGCCCTGGTTCACCACCAAAACTTCTGTTTCAAATTCCTTTTTTTAAAGCAGCTTCCCAAACAAATGCCAAAAACCAATTCACATATTTATAAGATCTCACTCTTTCCCCAGACTCAAAGTAACTTAAATTAGATTTCTATTTCTGTCAGGTGAGGATAACTACTGTTTTTAAGTATGCATTGACAAGACTGCTTCGAGATGACACTTCCCTTCATTAAGTACGTAGGTAGTGTGAGGTCTCCGGCCTTTGACTTCATATAATTCATGTTATAACACATCACAAGCAGCTTCTGCAAATAGAGGCAGTTTTCAGAAACAAACCACAGGCTTAAAAATGTTTATTGTGCACTTGAACCTCTATAAATTATGTTAAACAGATGCAAAAACAAACAAAAAAAAGATGCAGTCCTTGCCCTTTTGAAGCTTAGGGACCTGTGTAAACAGCTCAGACCCCAAGGCAAACCATGAGCCAAAACCCTAAATTAAACAACCAAGCAGCCTCTTAGCTTTACCTGAAAGAGGGAGTCTGTGCCTTTATGGAGGTCGGTTTCCTCATCATGGATAGGTCACATAATTTCCAAATATGAAGGAATGAAGAGTAATAGCACATTTATACCTAAGCCTCATTTCCAATTCACAGTTCACTTATGTAGCCAAGGAACTGTCCTTGTAGATGTGTTTTTAAGCTCTAAGTCAAACAAAATTGCGATTATTTTCTCCGATAGTGGAGTAATACAAATGCAAAATTCTATAAAGACATATGTAGCTATAAATGATTGTGGATATACTCTTATTGTGGATAGTTTGCAAAATACACAGGACATGCCTGCTTTTAACCCCTCTAAATCTAATGTAACCAAATGTGCATTTATCTAGATGTTTAAATGCTAATTCCCACTTTCAGTGAACATTGCAGGATGGAAATAATTTAACAATGTGATTCTAGAAAGTTAATTAAATAATTATGCTATAGCTATTAAAGGATGTTATCAAGCTATTAAAAAGTCATACCGGTATCCAAGACCTATAAAGAACTTCTCAAACTCAACACCCCCTAAAAAACAAGTAAAAAAATGGACAGAAGATACGAGCAGACACTTCTCCAAAGAAGACATATAAATGGCTAACAGACACACTGAAAAAATTTTCAACATCATTAGCCATCAGGGAAATTCAAATCAAAACCACAGTGGGATACCACCTTATGCCAGTTAGAATGGCAAAAATTAACAAGGCAGGAAACAACAAATGTTGATGAGGATGTGAAGAAAAGGGAACCCCCTCACACTGTTGGTGGGAATGAAAGCTGGTACAGCCACTTTGGAAAACAGTATGGAGTTTCCTCAAAAAGTTAAAAATGGAGCTATCCTACAACCAGCAATTGCACTACTGGGTATTTACCCTAAAGAAACAGATGTAGTGAGGGGTGCCTGGGTGGCTCAGTGGGTTAAAGCCTCTGCCTTCAGCTCAGGTCATGATCCCAGGGTCCTGGGATCGAGCCCCACATCGGGTTCTCTGCTCCGCAGGGAGCCAGCTTCCTCCTCTCTCTCTGCCTGCCTGCCTCTCTGCCTACTTATGATCTCTCTCTGTCAAAATAAAAAAAATTTAAAAATTAAAAAAAATTAAAATTAAAAAAAAAATTAAAAAAGAAAAGAAACAGATGTAGTGAAAAGAAGGGGCACATGCACCCCAATGCTCATAGCAGCAATGTCCACAGTAGCCAAACTGTGGAAGAAACCAAGATGCCTTACAACAGAAGAATGGATAAAGAAGGTGTGGTTCGTAGATAAAATGGACTATTACTCAGCCATTGGAAAGAATGAATACCCACCATTTGCATCAACATGGATGGAACTGGAGGGGATTATGCTGAGTGAATTAAGTCAAGCAGCGAAAGATAATTATCATATGGTTTCACTCATGTAGACCATAAGGAATAAAACAGAGGACGACAATAGGGGAATGAAGGGAAGACTGAAGGTGGGTGGCGAATTAGGGAGACAAACCATGAGAGACTATGGACTCTGGGCAACAAACTGAGGGTTTCAGAGAGGAGAGGGGTGGTAAGAATGGGGTAGCTGGATGGTGGGTATTAAGGAGGGCATATGTTGTGATGAGCACTGGGTTCTATATGCAACTAATGAATCCTTGAACACTACATCAAAATTCACAATGTACTGTATGGCTTGCTAACTTAACATAAAAAGAAAAAAAGTTATGGACTCTGTTTCCTGGTCTGACCTACAAGGAAATCAGTGTTCTGCCCTAAAAATAAGGAAAGAAGATGAACAAACTGAAAAATAAACAACCCTTCTTAGATCTGTCAGGAAAATGATATCACAGGTTAAAACAATGCCCCCCAAACTGGAGAAATAGGCAGCACAGAAAATGATAACCCACCAGAGCAGAAACTCTGGAGGAACCAGTGCTAGGGTAGAACCTAAACTATAATTGATGAATCCTGGAGGTTCCATGTAGACAAGCCTGAGAGTTGAAAACTCCCGGGGACTGGCCATGGGAAGCCCCAACACTTCTGTGCATTCTTATGTAGCTCTACCAGGTCCTCTTAGTGAATATCAGAAAAGAAAATTTCCTGTGCTCCCAGCAGGGAGAGGGAAAAAAGACCATGCTGAAATACACCAGAGCATTCTGTTAAAACAAGAGCTGCCCTCAGAATCAACTGTTTTACCAGAGTCTAACCTACAAAGGTTTTCTGAGAGCCTAACCAACTTGGGAGAAGATAAATACCCACTCCAGCCACGCTGTCATACCTAAATAGAGTTTGGGGGAACTGAGAAACACTGTGAAATTCTCACTTGGGGGCACAGGCTCCCCAAAAGACTGAGGCCTAATCATAAGACTATAAAAGACTTCCTGTTCACCCACACCTCCGCTTCATTACTAAAGACCTGCTTACAGAGTTCCATTCACCTGTTACATTATGTCTGTTTGGCCTTCAACATAAAATCACCATACTGAAAGAAAAGGCAGAAAAAAACAGAACCAGACTTAGACATGGCAGGAATGTTGGGATTAGGAGACCAGGAATTTAAACAACTGTGACTCATGCACTAAGGCCTCTAATGGGAAAAGCAGACAATATGCAAGAATAGGTGGTTAATATAAGCTGAAAGAAAAAGGAAATTCTAAGAAATAATTTTAAAAAATACTAGACATCAAAAGCACTGAAGGAAATGGAGGATACCTTTGATGGGCTTGTTAGCAAACTAGATATGGCTAAAGAAAGAATCTCTGAGCTTGAGGAAATGTCAGTAGAAACTTTCAAAACTGAAAATCAAAGAGAGAAAAGACTGAGCGGGGGAGAAAAGGGATAGAATATCTGAGAACTGTGGGACAACTACAAAAGGTGTACTTACACATAATAGAAACACCAGCACAAGAAAGAGAAAAGCAGAAGAAATATTTAAAGCATAATGATGGAGGGGCACCTGGGTGGCTCAGTGGGTTAAAACCTCTGCCTTCTGCTCAGGTCATGATCCCAGGGTCCTGGGATCGAGCCCCACATTGGGCTCTCTGCCCAGCGATGAGCCTGCTTCCCTTCCTCTCTCTGCCTGCCTCTCTGCCTACTTGTGATCTCTGCCTGTCAAATAAATAAAATCTTTTTTTTTTTTTTAAAAGCATAATGATTGAGAAGTTGTCCAAATTAATGTCAGATATGGAACTGCAGGTCCAGGAAGCTCAGAGACTACCACATAGGATAAATGCAAAACAAACAAACCAACCAAAATACCCTATACCTGGGCATATTGCATTCAAACTGCAGAAAATCAAAAATACAGGAAAATTCTTGAAAGAGGTCAGAGTAACTTCTACAGGAGCAAAGAGAAGAATTACATCTGACTTCTCCAAAGCCATGCAAGCAAGGAGAGTGGAGTGATATATTTAAGGTCAGTTGAGAGGGAAAACAAAAGCAAAAACAAAAAAACAAAACAACAACAACAACAAAACCCACCAGCTGAGAATTCTATACCCTACAAAATTATCCCTCAGAACTGAAGGAGAAGTACTTTCTCGGGCAAATGAAAATTGAGAGAATTTATTGTCAGTAGATCTGCCTAGCAAGAAATGTTAACAGAAGCTCTTCTGAGAGTAGGAAAATAGTATAGGCCAGAAACTAGGATCTACATAAAGAAAGGGAGAGCACTAAAGGAGTTAGTGATGATAAAGTTAAAACTTTTATTTTTCTTATTCTTAATTAATCTAAATTAAACAATTCAGAATAATAATAGCAACTATGTATTTGACATATATATGCTTGTGTGTAAGTGAAATAAATGACAGCAATGACACAAGGGACAACAGGGAGAGATTAGGAATATTTTATTATTATATGGTACTTGCACTGCCTGTAAAGTACTGTGGTGTTTTGCATATTCCAAAATATTGGACAACCACTTAAAAATGTTTTAAAAAGTATAACTGATATGCTAAGAAAGGAGAGAAAATGGTAATATAGAATGCTCAATTAAAACCACAAAAGGCAGGGGCGCCTGGGTGGCTCAGTGGGTTAAAGCCTCTGCCTTCGGCTCAGGTCATGATCCCAGGGTCCTGGGATCGAGCCCCACATCGGGCTCTCTGCTTGGCGGGGAGCCTGCTTCCCTTCCTCTCTCTCTGCCTGCCTCTCTGCCTACTTGTGATCTCTGTCAAATGAGTAAGTAAAATCTTAAAAAAAAAAACAAAAAACACAAAAGGCAGCACAAGAGTAGAAGGCAAAAACAGAAACAGAACAAGAGCAATGGCAAAACAATAATAAATATGGTAGATATCATTCCAGCCGTATCAGTAATCACTTTATTTTTTAAAGACTTTAAGTAATCTCTGCACTGAATGTGGGGCTCCAACTCACAACCCCAAGATTAAGAGTCCCATGCTCTACTGACTGAGCCAGCCACATGCTCCTCAATAATCACTTTAAACATTAATGATCTGAATTTGCGAATTCAAAGAGATTGTCAGTTTAATAAATGGGAAGATCTGACTGTATGTTTGTCTACAAGAGGCCCATTTTACATATAAAATACATATAGACTAAAAGCAAAAGGTTAGAGGAAAATATACCATGCGAACACTAATCAAAACAAAGTGGGAGTAGCTATTTTAATCTGAGACAGAGCAGACAGCTGAGCATAAAAGTTGTCTGATATAATGAAGGACATTACATAATGATAAGGGAATCAGTTTTCCAAGAAGAGATAACAGTCCCATTAACACAGCATCAAAATATGTGAGGCAAAACTGATATATCTTCAAGGAGAAATAGGTAGATCCACTCTTAGAGTTGGAGACTTCAACAGCCCTTGGTCCGAAATGGACAGATCCCAAAGGCAGAAAATCAGCAAAGACATAGCTGAATTCAACCACACTGTTAATTAACTAGATATAACTGACATCCATAAACTACTTTGTCCAACAACAGCAGAACTCATTCTCCTCCAGGTCACATGGAACATTTACCAAGAGAGACCATGTTTTGTGCCATAAAATACAATTAAAAAATATAAAAGAATACAAATCATGTAGTATTACTTTCAGACCACAATGGAATAAAACTAGAAATCAATAACAGAGATAGCTGGAAAATCCCTAAGTTCTTGGAGACCTTACAAAACATTTTGAAATAACACATGGGTCAGAAAAAGGAATCTCAAGAGAAAACACATTTTGAACTAAACGAAAATGAAAAGCCAACTTATCAAACTTTGTGGGATGCAGCAAAAGCAGTGCTTAGAGAGAAATTTATAAATAGTGAATGTATATACTGGAAAGGAAGATTTAGAGTCAATAATCTAAGCTTCTGCCTTAGGAAACTAAAAAAGAGTAAATCCAAAGCAATCAGAAGAAAGGAAATAAAAATTAGAATAGAAATCAATGACATCGAAAACAGGAAAATCAATAGCAAGGTTGCAGGATACAAGGTTAATATATAAAGTCAACTGCTTTTCTGTATTCTATCGAACAAGTGGAATTTGAAATTAAAAACACCACACAATTAGCATTCCCCCAAAATGAAATAATTATATATCTAACAAAATATGTATAGGACTTAAATGAGGAAAAATAAAAAACCTGATGGATAAAATCAAAGAACTAAATAAATGGAGAGACAGTCCATGTTCATGGATAGGAAGACTTAATATTGTCAAGATGTTCTTCCCAGGGTGCCTGGGTGGCTCGGTTCGCTAAGCATCCAACTCTTGATCTCAGCTCAGGTCTTGATCTCAGGATCATGAGTTCAAGCTCCCCACTGGGCACAGAACCTACTTTAAAAAAAAAAAAAAAAAAAAAGGAAAAAAAGATGTTAGTTCTTCCCAAATTGACCTATAGATAATGCAATCCCAGTCAAAAACCCTAGCAAATTATATCATGGACATAGACAAACTGGCTCTGAAGTTTATACGGAGAGACAAAAGTCAGATGATAGGCAACACGATATTGAAGGAGACAAAGTTGGAGGACTGACACTACCCAACATCAGGACTTAACTGTAAAGCAACAGTAATCAAGACAGTGTGGTACTTAAAGAATGGACAGATGAATAGAGGATCATAGAGAGCCCAGAAACAGACCCATAAAAATAGAGTGTCAACTGACTTTTGACAGAGGAGTGAAACCAGTACAATGAAACAAGAGAATCTTTTCAACAAAATGGAATACCTGGACATCCACATGCAAAAGAAAAAAAAAATCTAGACACAGACTTTATGCACTTAGCAAAAATTAACTAAAAATGGATTGTAGGCCTAAATACAAAACTGTAAAGGACTGTAGATAAAAGACTGCTATCCAAAATATACAAAGAACTCTTAAAACTCAACAATAAGACAATGAACAACCCAACTGAAAAGTAGACCAAACACCTAAACAGACACCTCACCAAAAAAGATACACAGATAGTAAAGAAGCTTATTAAGAGGCGCTACACATCATATGGCATTAGGGAACTGCAAATTGAAACAACAGTGAACTACCAACACACACCTGTTAGAATGGCCAAACAAACATTGATGCTTCATTGACAACAAGAGATGCTGGCAAATACATAGCACGGCAGGAGCTCTTGTTCATTGCTGGTGGGAATGCAATAGTACAGCCACTCTGGACACAGTATGACTTTTTTTTTTCAATTCTTCTTTTCCACAGCTGTGTTGAGATGTAATTGACATATAAGATTGCATTAAGTATAAGATGCAGGTTAGGTTAACATTTTTCTTACAAAAGTAAATAAACACGCTCTTGCCATATGATCTAGGAATCACACTTGTTGGTATTTACCCAAGGGAGTTGAAAAGTTATGGACATGGATGTTATGGCATCTTTCCTTATAATTGCCAAAACTTGGGAGTGGCCATGATATCCTTCAGTGAGTGATGGATAAATAAACCATGGCACTTGCAAACAATGGAATATTATTCAGTGCTACAAAAAGAAAAAAAGCAAGCCATGGAAACACCTGGAATAATCTTAAGTTTATATGACTAAGTAAAAGAAGATAACCTGGTATGTAACTTCTACTTCAATAAACTGCTTTTAAAATTAGGCTAAGATAGAAAAAAGTTTGAAAAGATGAATCAGAGGTTGAAATGTTAGGACCGATTTCTTGGTCACAGTGCCGTAAGTAGTTTTTCATTTCTTTTTTGGTGGGTTCTTGGGTTTTCCAAACGTACTAAAATGATCACATATTACCGAAGTACTAAGATCTTTGAAATTCAGTGAAATAAACTTGCGGCAATCAGCGACTGTGCCACAGCCGCGTGAGAGGGGCACCTGACTGTCGCCCCCCGCTGGTGAGCGGAGAGAGACACCACCACCCACCCGCCCCTCACCCCCCTCCACCACCCCCCCACCCCGTCCCCATCGCTGCCCACGCTTCGCACCAGGCTCTCAAGCCTTAGAGCACGTCTTCGGAGCTTTCTAATTAGTGCTCTTTGGGGTTTTGTGTTTTTATTTCCTTTGCCAGGCTGAACAGTCAAAAGAAGAGCAGAAACAAGGTTTGAATGCAGAGAAATTGATGCGGCAAGTCTCCAAGGATGTGTGCCGGCTTCGGGAGCAGAGCCGGAAGGTGCCTCGGCAGGTGCAGTCCTTCAGGTAAACCTCACTCCCCCCTACCCGCCCCGCCCGCGACACCGCCGGCTTGTCCTCTCGCCATCTGAATTATGCCGCCAGTTCGCATTAGTGTTAGAGCCCCCAGATCCTACCGTGTGAACGGAGATGCTTCCGTTTGCTCCTTCCTGAGGTTAGACTCCCCTGGCCCTGACCCGATCCAAGCCCTGCTCCTAGGAGCTCGGGGTGCCCCCCACCCCCCGAGAAGTGGTTGGCACATCTCACTAAGTAAATACAGAAAGGCACAGATCTTCCGGGCTTCTGTTGTTCATTCATTCAACAGATGTTCTTGGGCCCCTCCTGGACCCCCGCGCCGTGCGGGGTCGGGGATACTCCCCGGGAGCAGGGGGCGTCTGGGGCACCCTCCGGCACTGGGGACACACACACACACACACACACACACTCTCTCTCTCACTCACTCTGCCTGTCTAAGCTGGAATCAGGGGCCCCGTGTTCCCTGGTCCTCTGATTTGTCAAGGAAGTTCGAAATCAGGAGTCAAAAATGGCCCCTGACCCAGGGCTGTGAGGCCCTGGGCGCAGCGAGGCTTCCGCTTCCGGGGCTCCTTCCGGCCTGCAGTGACGTCACGAGCACCCGCCCTCGCCTGAGAGGACGCCGACTGCGGAGACAGCCCTGGGTCCGGGTCCCGCGGTTCTGGGCCGCGCCTCTCTTCTCTCTCCTGTCCTTAGCCTTCAGAGCTTTTCCACCCCAGCGCTTGGCTGTTGACGCCACACTTCCTCCACCATCTGCGTGGACTCTCAGTTTCTCGAAGGAGGGCTGGTGCTTTCTTCGGCGGTGGTGGTCTCTTCTTTATCGCTGCCAGCGGGCCCGGCGCAACCGCACACACCCCGGGAAATACGTGTTGGGGCGGGGCTGTGTGTGATGTGAAGACCTGGCACGGAAGTGGGTATCCTGCTCCTGTCTTTGGCAACTATACGATCTTAAAATCATAATAATTATTATTTTTTTAATACTCTCCTAACGTCTGAAACCGTTCTGCCCAGTCTTTCTCAGCGTCTCCCTTTCGGGCAGTTCCTCCTTATCCCCGCTTCGGGATTTGGGACAGCTCTGCCTTTGCTACCGTCACATTCCTCCTTTCCCCCTCCTTGGGAGTCATGGGATCACTCAGCAAGTGTCCCTTACCTGGGCATGGTATTGATCTTGAAGAACTTTTCCAGTATCATGTACTTGTCTGCAAGGTCCCTGTAGAACTTTCCTACAAAGTCCCTGGGACTTTGGGCTTCTTGCGTCCTCTCCTGCCTCATTTAGAAGCGCTCATAACTGACCCCCTAGTGGTTTAGAAACTGTCTGATGCTGGAAATCCGGGAAGGAACTGCCTGCCTTGGTCTGTAGGTGAGTCACAGTAAGCCGGGCCGCCCTTCTCCTTTATAGCCTCCCATCAAGGGGTAAGACGATCTTGATTTTAGGGGGTTCTGCCTAAGGAACAGATCACCTATGCAGGCTGGCAGAGACCACGCTGGAGTTCTTGGGAATATTTTCAGTGGTCGCAGAGTATTTTCAACCTCATGTTCAAGCCGGTTTATTTCTCACCCCTGACTCTAGGGAGAAGATTGCCTACTTCACCAGAGCGAAGATAAGCATCCCGTCCCTGCCAGCTGATGATGTATGATCACACCCCCTAAAGAAATTACTCTGTCCCCTCTTCGCTAACTAGGGAGGGTACAAGACTGAACATTTGTTTTGTTTTGTTTGGGGGGGGGGTGTTTTTTGTAATGTAACTGTCCACTCTTTAAAGAGCTTTCATTTCACATCAGATTTTCAACATGTTCATTTGTAAAGCACCTTGAATGTAATTCTTGTATGTTTAAAAAAGAAAAACAAAATCAGGTAACTAAGATGGAATGCTCTGGTACACAAATGTCCAGTACATACGAATCGCCAGCAGCCCGTGTTTTGTACAAACGGAATAGAGGTGGCGCCCAGATTATATCCTGTTGAACCAACTTTCAAGAAAGAACTCGGTTTAGCAGAAGGCGAGCTTGGCTTTTCGTTCGTTGTCTTACGGGCAAACCAGGAGGATGCCAACAGGCCCACATGGTATCTTTGTACCCCTGGTTTGAAGGCGAATATGAGTCCAATGAGTCCAGCTCCAAACAGGTGTTGCTCTCACACCATCACCCGTGTTGGAGCCCTTGTTTCCTGAAAACAATTTCATTCTTGTCCTTTTCTTGGAGTCTAAAGAAAACCAGATGCTGAGTGGGAATCTCGGAACCCAGAGGAGCAGTGCTCCAAACTACAGGGAAGACCTTGTGATTTGTCACATTAAGGGTGGGCGGGGAGAGGAGAGAGCCCGGTACCCTCAACTCACTGGAGTCCACTCGTCAGCGAGCACCCATGGCCCAGAACACGCCCCGACTCCGCGGCCATGTTCCAGCCAGGGTTTCCAGCCCGCGCTGCTGAGCTGCTGTCCCAGGTCCAAGGGTGGTGCCCACGACAAGACCCTGGCAGCTGGCCCTCTGAGAACAGACGGCACCCACCTTGTGGCGGGGACACTCACAAGCACTCCTTCATGGAAATGGGAATCTTGATTAAATCAAAGTTGCCAAAAAAAATTTTTTTTAAACTTTACTAAACCGATTTCTCACATTCATTAGAAATTATTTTGCAGCTCTCATTCTTAGGGGCTCCCATCTGTAATTTGTGGTAAGGAGGCCAAGAGAAGAGTGTGCCTGGGGAGATTATCAATCTGAAGTGTGAGGCAAGGCATTTGTTTCAGAAAACAATTCTAGATGAACCAAGGCAGAGGAATGGACTCCAACCAGCCAGTGTCTTCCCCCTCCCCAGCCCAAGCATGGGCTTAAAAGAAAGCAAACCGCCCTATAGCTCTGCCAACATAAAGGCTTTTAGAATAAAGAGTATTTATGCAATTTAAATCCTACTTATCATCCAGCCAGTTACAATAGAAGAGGAGATTTTTGGCTAGCCGTCTTCTGTAACAAACTAAATCTTTTTTTTCTCCTAGAAATGCAAAAATCATCTTCAAGGAATGGACCCCTTAAAAATATATATATATTAAATTCTATTTCTAACATAGAATCCCCAGCAGGAATTTTTAGTTTCTTGAAAGTAATTATACATATTTTGGAAAGTTCCTTTTGTCAGAATCAAAATACAAATTAAGCAATTTCTGAGCCTAGAACTTCAATTATTTTTTCCTGAGTTGTCCCACCACTTATATCTAAATGTTTCTGAAGCTATAACCGGATGTGACATGACTTTGAACATAAACCAGCCTTGTGAATTGGCTGCACACAGTCCTTCAAGGCCGTGAGGTTCATTCTATCAGATGACTAAGGAGAACTAGAAAGAGAATACCATTCATCCTTGTCAAGGTCAAATGTGAAAGACAGGTTTATTTAATGTAGAGCTAAATGAAGGTCAGTTGTTGTCAGCGTCTTAGTTTGACCGGGAAAATGTTTATAGAATTTTGTGTAGTTATACCGTACAATTCTATTTTCTTCATTTATTTATTTACGGTCTTATTTATGTTCTGTTTAATATATAGTTCGGTTCTGGCCATTTTAAATGTTTGACATAGAAGAGGCTATATTGGAATATCTACACTTTTATAAGTCTTCATCAGATTCACTGTTTACTTTTTGTAATACAAAAAGTTCCAGCAAATATAAAAGAAGAATAAAATCTGTCTCAGGCTGGTAGTCAACAGTTGTGACCAGGATTTGGGTTTTCTTTTACAAAATTTGCTCATTTCTAACATGAGAAACGAACTTATTTTAATATAATCCTTTCCACACTTTTAAAAAATCAGCAATAGTGTTGTGTATTTTAGGCAGCTTTTAACAATTCTGTCATATTTGTACTAACCCAAATGATTCACAGTGACAAAACATTTTAATAACGATCACAAAACCATGTGAACAATATGAATTTTAATATTATAAATACTATTTTTTAAAGGTAGAATTTATTCTGCACAGGGTAAAAAGAATGTAATATTTAGTTCTCAAGTTTGAATTATCAGTATGTTATTATAATTTTGTATATCAGAATCTAAGTTACAGGTACAAAAAAACATATTGTTAGCCAAATGAACAAAATCTAGCTGTCTGTAGCATGCAAATCAAATCTAAAATCTTTTTTTTTTTTGCTATTACTTTATCTATATTGTATTAAATATCAAAAGCTCAGGACTGAACTAAATATTTAATCAGGTTAAATTCTGAATATGTTTCTGTTTCTGTTAATTGTCTCCTCTGTAAAAGTATGCAAATACATCACATAGATTAACTTTGGTTTCTGCACTTTTCCTGTGTTTGTGGGTGGAAAAAGGTTCAGTGGGTTGGTTTGTTTTTTTTAAACAAAGATGCCTATTGCTTCATACTTAATTTCAGTGTCGTGTACTGTTCAGTCGATTTCTCTGATTGTTGCAAACAAGAGTTTACCTGAGCCATGTATTGAGCAAATACCAGATCCATCATGAGGAATTTCCCAAGCCAGCAGTTTGCTGGAAATGGTTCTGGATTGGGCAGTAGGTATTGCTGATAGAAAAAGAGGGCCTATTTGTATCATGTGAGTAAAAGAAGGGGTCTCCAAGGTGAGCCAGGAGCTTCCCGCACCCTACCCCCGACCTTCACCTGCAGCGCCCCCCACCCCCGCCCCCGTGGCTCCTCCACAGAGCCCCGGGCAGCCAGGGCCATCAGCCACCTGCCACAGAGCACAGGGCGCTGAAGCCAAAGCACACTTGGGGGGTCCATATTTTACGTGAACCTCCCCCAAGCACCAGATTTGCCACCCTCTGCTTCTGCGCCGGTGAGGAAGGCATGAAGGAATGTGGCTGGCTTTTGGAAAAGGCCCCGTAGAGGCCCTGAGGTCTCCAGTTACAAAGGAGCTGAAATATCCCACGTCTCCCTCCTCTCAAGCTTTCAAAGAACCAGCAATTTTTTGGTCTAATCTAATGTCCTTTCTCAATAGATATGCAACAAGACTTTAGTTTTCAAGATAACAGGTGATCTTACACACTTGAAAGCAATAAGTGATTAGCAGTTGCCAAACGATTCATCTCTATGAATAACACCTTCGGAGATACGTAAGTGCTAATA
>PISX010000536.1:0-18489 GCA_004024625.1 Mellivora capensis
GGAGCATAACAAATAACACGGAGGACATGGGGAGATGGAGAGGAGAAGGGAGTTGAGGGAAATTGGGGGGAAGATGAACCATGAGAGACTATGGACTCTGAAAAATAACCTGAGGGTTTTGAAGGGGTGGGGGGTGGGAGGTTGGGGGAGCCTGGTGGTGGGTATTATGGAGGGCACGCATTGCATGGAGCACTGGGTGTGGTGTAAAACTATGAATTCTGTTACGCTGAAAAGAAATAAAAAAAATTTAAAAAAAAAACTATGAAATACCACCTCACACCAGTTAGAATGGCTAAAATTAACAAGACAGGAAACAAGAGGTTGTGGAGAAAAGAGAACCTTCATACATTGTTGGCAGGAATGCAAGCTGGGGCAGCTACTCTGGAAAACAGTGTGGAGCTTCCCCAATGAACTGAAAATAGAGCTACCCTACAACCCAGCAATTGCACACCTGGATATTTACCCCCGTGATACAGATGTGGTGAAAAGAAGGGCCACCTGCACCCCAATGTTCACAGCAGCAATGTCCACAATAGTCAAATTGTGGAAAGAGCCTAGATGTCCTTCAACAGACGAATGGATAAAGAAGATGTGGTCCATATATACAGTGGCGTACTACTCAGCCATCAGAGAGGATGAATACTCACCATTTGCATCGACATGGATGGAACTAGAGGGAATTATGCTGAATGGAATAAGTCAAGCAGAGAAAGACAATTATCATATGGTTTCACTCATATGTGGAACATAAGGAATAGTGTGGAGGAACATAGGGGAAGGGAAGGAAAACTGAATGGGAGGAAATCAGAGAGGGAGACAAACCATAAGTGACTCTGGACTCTGCAAACCAAACTGAGGGTGACAGAAGGGAGGGGGTGGGGGGATGGGGTAGCTGGGTGACAGGTATTAAGGAGGGCACATGCTGTGGTGAGCACTGGGTGTTATAGGCAACTAATGAATCACTGAACATATTAAAATCTACTGATATACTATATGTTGGCAAAGAACTTAAATTTTAAAAATTAAATTAAATAAAAAAATAAAACCAAGGCAGAAACCATACATAACCCAGAGGGCTCTGTGCTCCTGGAGGCTGAGCTACTGGCCACAGCCAAGGCCTCTGGCGGTCAGGGGACTGGGGATCTGACAGGTGGCTATGCACAGCCCTCACCCTGAAGTCCCATGGCCCTGGCAAGGTGCAGAGACTGGGAGGGAAGATTTGGCCAGAGGCCATCCTGGCTCCCCAGCTGCTGCAGGACCACTCCCACCCCCCAGGCAGTGTCTGTCTAGAACCAGGGAGGAAACCTTTTCAAACCTCGATTGTTCTTTTTAATGATGGTTGCTCAGCCTGGACATAAAAAAAAACAGCTGCCATAAACTGGAGCTGTTCACAGCTGCAAATGACCCAGAAGTTATCAGAATGTAGCAGCCACAAAGAGAAGACCTTGTGTCCCCAGGCAGGCCTCCTGTGTGCAGGTGTAGCTGGGGGCCCTGGAAATGTCTGTGTGCATAGAGCTGGGCTCCACAATCTCCCTCGAGAGGACAGGAGTAGGAACCTGCTCTGACAGCTCTGCTCAGGACAGCACCCTCCGAAGGAGACAGGACAGCCCCTCATGAGTCCTGGATGTCCTGCTGATTCTTGGGCATGGCCGGAATCGCAGCTTCTTCATGGTGGGTTGGGGTGCGGGGAGGGCAGCCTGGCTGCCGCGGGTCCCACAGGTCCTCCGGGGATAGTTGGGTTTGTGGTCCAGCAGGTACCTGTTCAAATGGCTCTCGTCACACCACACAACCTCAGTCCCATCAGCCAGGTTGACCCCCATCGCCTGGTGACAGGCCAAGGTCGGTCGGTAAACCTCCACCACCAACCCCCCCCCCAAAAAGGCCCCCATGTAGTAAATGTTGCCCTGGTCCCTGGGGATATGGGCCTGGGACAGTGGCCAGCACTGGTAGCTGAAGTCTTCAAGGGACACCCGGTGGAAACTGGGGTGCAGGGTGCCAAAGACGGGGGACAGGATCTCCACACCCACATGGTCACAGAACTTCATGTCCACATCCGCACACACCAGGTCGTTCACCTCACAGAGGAAGTGCTGCTCACAGAGGCGGCTGACCATTGCCATGCGCTGCATGGACATCCTGCAGTGAGGGGTGCTGGGACCTTGAGGATCACCACCCTCCAGCCTTCCCGGGGGGAGAAGGGGAGGGCACACGAGCCCCGCAGCCCACTGGTCAGTGAATACCTAGTAGGTGACCCTGTGTCCCACCATGATAGGCTTCTGTGCCCTATCCTGGGCACCTGGAACAGGTCCAGGAAGACTACCTACCTACAGGGACGAGGGACAAGGTGGGAGGAGGGTCACTGTCAGAGGCTGGTGGCAGGACCCCAGAGCTGGGGCCTATGGACGTGTGCACCTTCTTCACAGGGGCAGGTCCTATGCTGCTTTAAGCAACAGCCACTCTCCCAGCCTGTCCTGAGCAAGTCTGCTCATGGGGCCTCCCTGCCTTCTGCTTCCAGAGATAGGGACCATCAGCATCCCATCATGCAAAAGGTAGCCTGAGGCTTCAGAGTCAGGAAACCAACACCACAGTCAGCATGCTGGAACCAGGAATACTCTCCCTGTGCCAAGTTCCCAGACAAATCCTGCAGGTGCCTTCCCCTGGCCGAGCCCCTGCCAGGAGAGGAGCACCTTTGTGCACAGCCCTCCTTTCTATGGCCTACAAATTGGCTAGAATCAGCAGGGCTGGCCTCCTGCCCCACTTGGCTTGGAGTGGGCTGTCACTGGCCCCCACAGAGCTGTCTCCACCTCCATAGGGTCCTCCCGTGAAGGCTACGGGGCCTCTTGCTGACAAGGTCCATCAGTCAACCACTGCTATTTCTAGGGCCACCCTCGAACTCCCCCAGATCAGAAACCAGGTCCAGCCCATGGGTAGGGAAGGGGAAAGAGGACCACTGGAAGAAGAGGGGGCTTGCTTAGGCCGCAGCCATGAATACGATGGTAGAAGCTTCCAGGTCCAGGTGTACATCTCCCCAGCCCCAAGAAGTTGGGAGTCTTGTCTCTCTGAGGGGACTGCCTGTGGGGACAGCAGGTCCCCCATTTTCAGCAAGGTGGTGGGCCCCTCTGAGACTGATTTTTTAAAGGTTTTATTTATTTATTTGACAGAAAGAGAGACAGCTAGAGAGGGAACACAAGCTGGGGGAGTGGGAGAGGGAGAAGCATGCTCCCCGCTGAGCAGGGAACCCAACACGGTGGGGTTCAATACCAGGACCCGAGGATCACGGCCTGAGCCGATGACAGATGCTTAATGACTGAGCCACCCAGGCGCCCTGAGACTGATTTTTTCACACAGGCATTAAGGCTGCTTCCCTGTGCCTGCCCCATACCTGGAAGCTTAGTAAATCACTCCCACAGGGAGAGTGAGGCACTACATTTAAATAAGGGACAAGGCCACACACACCCAGCAGAGACAAGTTAGGTTGGAGAGGGGGGAAGGGTGGCAAATCCAGGTCCAGCCAATGGGGGAACAAGCCAGACATGAAGCAGGGGGAGAAGAGAGTGTTCCTGGCAGAGGGCAGAGAGAATGTCAAGGCTTGGAGTCAGGCCCAGGCACATGTGGGATGACCACCCTCGGGAGGCCCACAGGGGAGGGGGGAATACAGTGGGACAGGTGAGGCTAGAGAGGACAGGCAGCTGGGGAGCAGATCACAGAGAGGCTCAAAGGTTATGTTCTGAAAAGATCACTCTGGTTACCGGAGAAGAATGGGCTCTATACAGCAGAGGACAGAGAGACCCTAAACCTAAGCCCTAACCCTAATGAAACATCATGCTCAATTTTGAGGACTGACAGCTCTACTCTGAAATCGCAAACAAGTCCATCATGCTGGCTTCCACTCAGTATTGCTCAGTATTGTACTGAAAGCTCTGCCCAGAAGAGTAAGGCAGGAAATAGGGAATCCACATGTGAAAGGAAACAGTAGAACGAGGTCTATTCAGAGACCAGAGACCGCAGCATCTTATACACAGAGCTTCCTTAAGAATCAACAAAAAATGATCACAGCCAGTTTCCCAAATTCCGCAAAGTTACAGGACTAAGTATCAATACACAGAAATCTCTCTTGTTTGTATACACTAGCAACAAATCATCCAAAACGGACTTTAATAATTCTGTTTTAGGGATCAACATGGACCAAATACTTAGGAATAGATGTAATGAACTTGTACGTCTTGTACACCGAAAGTTACAAAACATTGCTGAAAGAAAGCAAGGGAAATCTAAATCAATCTGAGGCCACCCCCTGGTGATGGAAAGAAGTACTATTGATAAGATGGCAACAGTACACAATGCGATGTGGAAATTCAATGTGCTCCCAAGAAATTTCACCTTTGGGAAGAAATGCACAAGCTAATCATAACAGTCAAGTGGAATTTTAAGGGATCACAAGATAATCAAAACCATCTTGGAAAAGAAAATCAAAGGGGATAGGTCATACTTCCAAAGTTCAATCTTAATACAAAGCAACAGTAAATAAAACATTATGATACAGTCATAAAGATATGCATACACCCTGAAACTAAATTTGCAAACATTTTTAAATAAATAAAATAATTTTTTCAAGTATGCATAGAGATCAGTGGGATTTAACTGAGAGCCCAGAAATAAAGCCCTTCATCTATGGTCCTTTGAATTACAAGGGTGGACAACATTACACTGGGGAGACAGAATGGTCTTTTCAACGAAGGGTGCTAGACAATCGGCTACCCATGTACCAAGGAATGGAACTGGACCCTTACCTCACACCACGTATACACATTAACTCAAGGGGTGCCTGGGTGGCTCAGTGGGTTAAGCCTCTGCCTTTGGCTTGGGTCATGATCCCGGGGTCCTAGTATCGAGCCCCATGTCGGGCTCTGCTCAGCAGGGAGCCTGCTTCTCTCTCTCTCTCTCTCTCTCTCTCTCTCTGCCTGCCTCTCTTTTGATCTCTCTCTGTCAAATAAATAAAATCTTTTAAAAAAATTAACTCAAAATAAGTTAAAGGCTTAAATGTATGAGGTAAAATTATAAACTCTAGAAGAAACAAATGGGGATAAATCTTCATAACCTTGGATTTAGAAATGCTTTTAGGGGCACCTGGGTGGCTCAGTGGGTTAAAGCCTCTGCCTTCAGCTCAGGTCATGATCCCAGGGTCCTGGGATCGAGCCCTGCATCGGGCTCTCTGCTTGGCAGAGATCCTGCTTCCTCCTCTCTCTGCCTGCCTCTCTGCCTACTTGTGATCTCTGTCTGTCCAATAATGAAATAAAATATTAAAAAAAAAGAAATGCTTTTAGATCTGACACCAAAGCATAAGAAGGGAAAGAAGAAAATAGATAAAATAATATCCTCAAAATTAAAAAAACATGTCCTGGACGCCTGGGTGGCTCAGTTGCTTAACCATCCGACTCTTAATTTTGGCTCACATCATGATCTCAGGGTCATGAGATCGAGCCCCATGTCAGGCTCCAAACTGAGTGTGGGGCCTGCTTAAGATTCTATTTCCTCAGCATAATCTCTTCCAGTCCCATCCATGTTGCTACAAAAGTTGGGTATTCATCCTTTCTGATGGAGGCATAATACTCCATAGTATATATGGACCACGGGACTGGAAGAGATTATGCTGAGTGAAATAAGTCAAGCAGAGAGAGTCAATTATCATATGGTTTCACTTATTTGTGGAGCATAAGGAATAACACAGAGGACATGGGGAGATGGAGAGAAGGGAGTTGGGGGAAATTGGAGGAGAAGATGAACCATGAGAGGCTATGGATATGGACTCTGAAAAACAATCTGAGGGTTTTGAAGGGGTGGGGGGGTGGGAGGTTGGGGGAGCCAGGTGGTGAGTATTACGGAGGGCACGTATTGCATGGAGCACTGGGTGTGGTGCATAAACAATGAATTCTGTTACGCTGAAAAGAAATTGAAAAAAAAAGATTCTATTTCCTTCTCCCTCTGCCCCTGTCCACTTGCATATCCTCTCATTCACTCTTAAAAAAGAAATGTAAATAAATAATCTTTGTACATCAGAAGATATTATCCAGAAAGTGAAAAGACAGCCCCCAGAATGGAAAGAAATATTTGCACATTATTTATCTAATAAGAGACTGTTGCCCTGAATATGTAAAGAGCTTTTACATCTCCTCAACAATAAGACAACCCTGTTTTTAAAATGGATGAAGGTGGGGCACCTGGGTGGCTCAGTGGGTTAAGCCTTTGCCTTCAGGTCATGATCCTAGGGTCCTGGGATCAAGCCCCGCATGGGGCTTTCTGCTCAGCAGGGAGCCTGCTTCTTCCTCTCTCTCTCTCTGCCTGCCTCTCTGCCTACTTGTGATCTCTGTCTGTCAAATAAATAAATAAAATCTTTTTTTTTTATTTTTTTTTAAATTTTTAATGGACGAAGGTGAAACCATATGATAATTGACTCTCTCTGCTTGACTTATTTCACTCAGCATAATCTCTTCCAGTCCCGTCCATGTGGCTACAAAAGTTGGGTATTCATCCTTTCTGATGGAGGCATAATACTCCATAATGTATATGGACCACATCTTCCTTATCCATTCATCCATTGAAGGGCATCTTGGTTCTTTCCACAGTTTGGCGACTGTGGCCATTGCTGCTATAAACATTGGGGTACAGATGGCCCTTCTTTTCACTACATCTGTATCTTTGGGGTAAATACCCAGTAGCGCAATTGCAGGGTCATAGGGAAGCTCTATTTTTAATTTCTTGAGGAATTTCCACACTGTTCTCCAAAGTGGCTGCACCAACTCGCATTCCCACCAACAGTGGAAGAGGGTTCCCCTTTCTCCACATCCTCTCCAACACACGTAGTTTCCTGTCTTGCTAATTTTGGCCATTCTAACTGGTGTGAGGTGGTATCTCAATGTGGTTTTAATTTGAATCTCCCTGATGGCTAGTGATGGTGAACATTTTTTCATGTGTCTGTTAGCCATTTGTATGTCTTCATTGGAGAAGTGTCTGTTCATATCTTCTGCCCATTTTTTGATATGATTATCTGTTTTGTGTGTGTTGAGTTTGAGAAGTTCTTTATAGATCCTGGATATCAACCTTTTGTCTGTACTGTCATTTGCAAATACCTTCTCCCCTTCCGTGGGTTGCCTCTTTGTTTTGTTGACTGTTTCCTTTGCTGTGCAGAAGCTTCTGATCTTGATGAAGTCCCAAAAGTGCTGAGTGAAATAAGTCAAGCAGAGAGAGTCAATTATCATATGGTTTCACTTATTTGTGGAGCATAACAAATAACATGGAGGACGTGGGGAGATGGAGAGGAGAAGGGAGTTGAGGGAAATTGGAGGGGGAAGTGAACCATGAGAGACTATGGACTCTGAAAAACAACCTGAGGGTTTTGAAGGGGCGGGGGGGGTGGGAGGTCAGGCGAGCCAAGCCCCGGTGGTGGGTATTAAGGAGGGCACATATTGCATGGAGCAATGGGTGTGGTGCAAAAACAATGAATACTGTTACACTGAAAAGAAATAAATAAAAATAAATAAAATGGACGAAGGACTTGGATAGACCCTTCTCCAGAGATATCATAGAAATGGTGAAAAGCACATGAATAGATGTTAAACATCATTAGTCTTTACGGAAATGAGGATTCAAACCAGTTAGATGTCCTTTTACACAGAACCACTATGATCAAGAAAATTAAAAATAATAAAAGGATGTTGAGAAACTGAAACCCTTAAACCTCACTTGTGAAAAATGGTGCAGTCTGGGTATAAAACAGTTTGTCATTTACTCAAAGAGATCAAAGCAGAACTACCATATGGTTCAACAACTGCACTCCTAGATGTATCCCCCCAATATGAAAACACGGGTTCAAACAAACAAAAATGTGCAGGAATATTCATAGCAGCGGTGTTCCCAAGAGGTAAAACCCAGAAACTATGCAAATGTCCATCCATGGGGAAAAGGATAAACAAAAGGAGGTAGATCCATAAACGGCTATCTTGTTCTGCCCTATGAAGGAATGAAGTAAAATGGTTCGTTTGTGGGGGAAAATATGGTGGTTCCTTAAAATATTAAACACAGAATTCCAGTGCAGCCTATATGCCCCCCAAATTGAAAGCAGAACTGCCCTTATTCAGAGCAGCATTTCCCACAACAGCCCAGGGTGGAAGCCACCCAAGTGTCCCCGGACAGAGGACGCACAAACTGTGGTTCCCGCACTGGAACCCACGCAGCCTAGAGCGCCAAGGGGCTTTGGGCCTCAGCACGGCGGAACCGGAAGTCGCTGCGCTGAGTGAAATCAGCCCGCACGGGGGAGAAACGCTGGAGGAGCCCCCTCAGACGACGCGTCCGGGACACGAAGCTGGACGGGGCTGCGGGCCAAGGGGAAAGGACGGCGGGAGCTGGTGTTTCGTGCGTGCGGGCTCCCTCGCGGAGAAGGGAACGTTCTGGAGAATGACGTGCAGCGGTGGCGCTCAGCGAAGGCCAGAGAGCGGCGCACCTGAAGGGTTTTAAGGGGTCGGTGTTCTTACGTGTGTCACCGTGGGAAAGCGCATGAGGGACGGACGCGTGTCCCAGCGCGGACGGACACTGAAGACAGCCGCGGAGAAACAGCGCTCCGACGGGCGCCGTCTGCGCTCCGGACGTCCGACCGGTTCCCAAGTACGGAAAGTGCTGGAAGAAGCGCCAGAAGGAGAAAACGGGCCGAGAGCGGGAAGAGTCCCGGCCGGGGCGGCGGCCGGCGGCCGCTGACGCGGGCCTGCGGTCTGGGCGCCGTCAGCGTTTCCTCACCTAGGGTTCCGTGGGGTTCCGCGGGACGGCGTCGCTGTTTGGGGTGACACGCCCCGAAGCAGCCCGTGAGACGCGGCAGACGTGGCTCGGAAGCGACAGGGGGGGCGGGGGGGGGGGTCTGCGTGCAGGGATGTCGCGTCTCTGTGCGGCGGCGACAGGGTCCCGCAGATCCGAGGTCACCCCCGCGGCACCAGGTCGCAGAAGCAGAGACGACGTCGGACTCCGGGAGGGAGGCCGAGCCCCCGGGCCCAGGTCCCCCGCGTGGACGGGCCACTCGCCCTTGAGGAGGCCGCGGCCGCCGGAGACTCGCGGGAGGACAGAGTCGGGACCCGAGTCTCGGGCGCGGCAGACGCAGCGGGACTCGGGGTCCCAGGTCCCCGCGGCGCCCCCACAGCCCGGTCGGAGCCGGGAGGAAGCGGGTCGGGCCTCGGGGCCTCGGCGGGCGAGCCGAAGGGGCGGCGGGAAGGGGGCGGCTGGCGCTCGGCGTCCATCCCGGGAGCGACCGTCCGTCCCGGACCCGCTCAGAAGCCGCCGCGGGAGAGCCGCCCCCGTCCCGGGCCCGCGGGGGAAGCGGCGGTTCGCGTCCCGCAGGAAGTCGCCGTCCCCGACCCCGGAGCCTGTCGTCCTCCCGGGACCGGCCTTCCCGCTCCCGGCCGCCGCAGCCAAACCGCGGTCGTCCCCGGGATCCCCGACGCCGCCCGCCGCCCCCCGGACGCGCCCGCGGAGCCGCCCAGAGCTAAGGCCCCAGCGCGAGGCGACGAGCGGACACACTCACGCCTCAGCGTCCGCGGACCCGCGGCGTCTCCGCGGCCCGGAGCGACCGGCGGAAAAAACCTCGGAGCAGCCTCGGCCGCGTCCGAAAGAACGAGACACGGGGAGCCCCGACCCGGGGTGGGGGGGGACGGGCCGGTCCTGTCACAGCCGGCGCCGCGGACGTCGGACACGGAGGGGACGTGCGGGGACGGGAGACGCTCAGGGCTCGGGAAACACCGGCGGCCCCGCCGCCGTCTACACAGTCCGCCGTCGCTTCCGGACGCCCGGACTCCGGCCGGCCCCGCGGCGGGTGTGTACGGGGAAGGACGCGCGGGGCCGAGGCGGGCGGGGCGGGGGTAGCGCGAGCCCGGAGGGGGCGGCCGCGCCCGGACCGTCTGCGGAGCCGCAGGAGCCGCGTCCGCGGCGCACGGACACAGCCGCGACCCGGGGCGCGTCCGAGCCGGGAGAGGGGGGACCCCACAGCCCCGCGGAGGCCGCCGCGCCGCACGCAAAGCCGCGGAAGCCGCACGGTCTACACAGCGCGCCCTTCCTCCGCGGGGCCCTTCGAGCACGCGCCCCCTCGGCAGTCCCGGCTCCGGCGGCTTCTGCTCACCTTCTGCTCCAGAGGCCGGTCCTGAGGGGGCTGAAGGGCTGTCAGCGTTGACGCGGCCGCACGTCCCCCATAGCGGGTCCTGTCAGCGTGGACGCGGCCCCGCGTTCCCCACAGCGGGTCCTGTCAGCGCGGGAGCGACCGCCCATCCTCCAGAAATCTCCACAGCGGGTCCTGAGGAAGCCGGCGCGCGTCCCAGCTGCGGCTGCGCCGGCCAGGCTCAGGGCGGGAGCTGCGGTCCGACGCCCTCTGCAGGCGGTGGAGGGCAGTGCAGGGCCGGGGGAGCTCACTCTTCAGTGGAAGCACTTGCTCCCTCCCGGGGTCCCGCTGAAGCCATTTCATTCTGGAAACTGCAGCTGCATGGAGCCCAGTATGCCCCGACTCCTCCAAAAATAGCTAAGGAGCAATGAGTTGGAAACAGTGTGGAATGACAATAGTCCCTGGCCCAAACAGCGGCACCGATCATGACCCTGGCCCTGACCAGACCCACACTCTGACCTCAACTTGCTCTCAAGCCTGGGCCTGACCTAGTCCAAGACCCTAACCCTAGCCCCCGACCCAAACAGTGTTCATAAGAACCGAAAGGTAGAAGCTGCAAATATCCATCAGTGGTGCATGCATCAACAGTGTGGTGAAGGGTTTGGGTCTGGGTTCAGGGTCAGGTTCCGGTCAGAGTTCTCGATCAGGGTTTGGGTTTAGGGTCAGGGTGAGGATTCAGAGTGAGGGGCGAGGGAGCAGTTAGAGTTTAGGGCTTTAGTTTATGATTTAGAGTTTAAGACTCAGGGCTTCTGGGATAAAGTCCAAGGTCAAATTTGGGGTTGGGGTTCATGCTGGGATTTGGGTTCAGGGTTCATGGCTCAGAGTTCTGGTTTAGGGTTTGGGTTCGTGATTCAGGGCTTGGATCCAGGGCTCAGGTTCAGAGTCCAGGCTTTGGGTTCAATTTCAGGTTTGGGATTGAGGGTTCCAGGTCGGGCTTTAAGGTCAGGTTAGGTTTCAGCATTAAAGTTAGGGGTTATGGTTAGGTGTAGGGACAACACATTTTCTTCAGTTGTCATCATGGACCCAAAATTTCTATTGGAAGTTTCTAAATCTGAAATGCATTTCATCTGGGTGTCAGGAGCTCGTTTAGAATTTAAGATCTCAGTAACTCCCTACTGACAGCATACTGATCCCAGGGTCTCCCAGTCACCCAGAATTCGCTTTTGTCTTGGCTCAAGCAAACCCTTGCCAGAGAAGGGCGAGCGGCTGCAAAAGTTGGGATGATTTCACTATGGTAGTGGTGTGAATCCAAATATTGTGGACCTGTTCATGGAAAATGAAACAGGAGGCAAATAACTGGTCGACTCCTAATTCTTCCACAATAACAAAGACCAAGTTTCCAATAGAATCTGATAATGGTCCCTAGGAAGGCCTATGGTCCTCATTACCAGTACTGAAAGAGGGCCCCCTCCCCTGCTTTAAACTAGGAATCACAGCAGGATACTTCCTACTTTGTGTCAAAAATAAAATTTTATTATTTGGCTGTTCCAGTGTACAGTTTGTGGAAGCACTGACAACATGTTCCTCTCTCAAATCCACATCAACACACGGGTAAAATGCAGGCAATGTTGTAATGCACTGCTCTTTGGAATACCAAGTATAGGGAGGGATATTAGGAGTAATAAGAAGATATGGAATATGAACCTCAGAACAAGCACCCTTGACGGGCACTTAATGAGGATCCCTAACCATGAGATCTAACATCTCATCCTATGGAACTCATCCATAAAAATCATCAATAACAACAGCCTGCTGACCACTGTAACCACCTCACCATTGGCCTCTAGGCTTGTAATACACACTCCAACCGCTAGAGACACACTTCTCAGCAGTGGAAGGGGACTTGCCCACTTCCATTGGACCAGTGGCACCAAATCCCAGCCATTAGGACAAAGTCACAGAAACCACACCCAGAACTCAATAAAGAACAGACATCTCATGAAGTGGATGCTGTAGATCATGACCACTCCCACGAAGTAGCTCTACAATGGACTCCAGGTCTGTCCCCTGCCCAGGATCACACGGGGCACCGCATTCTTCCAAGACTCCATCCTCAGAGCAAAACTGTGAACTGTCCTCGTCAGTCCTGTGTGCACCTAACCTCAACAAGATTCTGGCCTTAATAGCCTTCACCTCCACACTGAATTCATCCCTGCATTTGGCCCTCACCTTCACTCATGCGTGGGTCAGTGTAGTGGCTTAAAGTAATTCAGGTGTATTCATCACAGTTTCATAGGCCTTAAGACAAAACTGGGTCTTGCTGAGTTAAAAGCAAGGTTTCAGCAGAGCCACATGCCCTTCTAGAAGCTTTGGAGATGCAGGAAGGGATTGTGAGCCGTGGAATGTAGGAGTCGTCCTCCACAAGGTGGAAAAGGCCTGGGAAGGGGTTCTCCCCTGGAGCCTGCAGAAGGGCCACAGCCCCGCCCCCCGCACTAGACCCCCGAGCTGCACAGCTCTGAGATAGTAAGTTTCTGTTGTTTAGGCCACGAAGTTTGTAGAAATTTGTTCAAGCTTCAGTAGAAAACTAATACAGTACTCAGTCTCTAGGTTAGGGTTAGGGGTTAGCATCGGTTAATTTATTTGCCTTCTAATTAAAGATGTCAATGCTTAAATAAGACATTTTTCTTACACCATTTTACAGTGATGAAAGGTAAGCGTGTATCCCTAAAAGTTAGAAGAACCAGAGCTCCCAAAGCAACACCTAAGTGAAAACATCTCGGCATTTCTGTTTTATCATTAAAGTTAATAAGAAATGTGCTTGCTCTGTTGCCCTCCGCACAGATGGGTTTGCTCCCCCTTTCACTCTGGTCTTGGCTCGAATGCCACCTTCACAGAGGGGGTTCCTGGTGGGCCTCTGAATACGATGGCCCCCTTAGTCTGCGCTGTTCTCCTGGCCAGCACTCCTTCCTACTGTTGATCCGTTGATTATACCCTCTGCTGTCTGCAAGCTCCCAGGCGGGACGAGAGCTATACATTTGCACTACAGAGATCTTCAATAAATACTTATTAATTGAACCAGTTTACTCTATGACATGTATGGCTTTCTTTTTAATTAAAACTGTTGATGTTTTACCAGTGATTTTTTTTAACATTTCAGGATTATTTGGAGAAAACTATTGTTCCATGACTATACATCTGTCAAGGCTGTGGCTTCATTGTGTCCTGTGTCATGCTCCCCCGAGCTGGCCAGGATGCTCATGACCCATGTATGATCTCAGCTTCAAACCCTAGTGTGAGCTCTGTGAAGCTTCTGGGGGGCATTTGGGGGGCTTGTCCTGCTGGACACCACTGTGACATCTGGGGCCAGATGTGATGTGAGCACCCCCTCTTTCCTAGCTTTTCCATCTTCTACCCTCTGTGCTGGCAAGGCTGTGGAGAAAAGGGAACTCTCCCACATGGCTGGTGTGCATGGACACTGACTCAACCGCAGTGGGAAACAACATGAAGGCTTCTCACAAAATTAAAAATAGACCCACCAAGGATCCCGTGCGATTCCACTTCTGGATTCATACACAAAGGAAATAAAAACAGGATTTTGAAGAGAGATGTGCACTCCGGCACTTACTGCAGGGTCGTTCTCAACAGCCAGTCCGTGCCCATCAACAGATGAAAGGATAAAGACATGGTATATAAACACAATGGAATACGATACAGGCATGAGAAAATAGGACATCCTGCCATTTCCAACAACACGATGGACCTTGTGGAAGTTATGCTCAGTGAAATAAGTCAGACTGAGAAAGACAAATACCGTATGACATCACTTATATGTGTAATCTATAAAACCAAAACTCCCCAAAACAGAGTAAAATGGTGGTTACCAGGCGTGAGGGAGTAGAGGGGTCAGGGCCACTGTTGCCTGAGGGTATAAATTTATGATGAATAGGGAGCACAGACAACAATATTGTTACAATCAACAAACTTGCTAGGAACCTAGGACTTAATTAGTCTAATGACTAAAAAGACAGAATTATGTAATTATGATAAAGGTGCTAATTGTCCAACCACATTATGATATATAACACATTAAGATACATAAATGCACCAACACGTATGCCAGAAATTTAAACAATGTTGTGTGTCAAATATATTTCAATTTTAAAAATCGGTCAGGGTCACAATCTGGGTGGGACTATGGGGTGAGTATCAGGGCAAGGCTGTGCAAGGTCACAGTATGGGACAGGATAAGCACCTGTGTCAGTTAAGGATTTGAGTAAGGTTCAGGGTCAAGGTCAGGGTTAAGTGAAGTTTCATGATCAGTAACCAGGTGGATCAGGGTCGTGAGGGTCAGGAACAGGATCAAGTCAGCTGAGGTTCAATCAGATCACTGCAGGTGGAAGGGTCAAGGTCAGTGTTAAGGTGCAAATCAAGAAGAGGGTGCGAATCAAGAAGAGGGTGAGAAGAGGGTCAAATTCACATAAGTCCAGGGTCAAGGTCAGTGCCAGTGAAGGTCAGAAGGGTCAGGGTCAGGGTCAGGTTAAAGTTGAGTGTTGTCAGCAAGGTGTGCGGGTGTCTCAGGGCCTGAATGACAATCAGTCCAATCAATCCAGGGTTGCTAAGTGTTGGAATCAGGGTTAAGAGCAGGCTCAGATCTGGGGTGCCTGGGTGACTCAGTTAAGCATCTGACTTCGGCGGGGGGGCACCTGGGTGGTTCAGTCGTTAAGCGTCTGCCTTCGGCTCAAGTCATTGTCCCAGGGTCCTGGGATTGAGCCGTGCATTGGGCTCCCTGCTCAAGCGGAAAGCCTGCTTCTCCCTCTGCCTGCAACTCCCCTGCTTCTGTTCCCTGTGTCTCTGTCAAATAAATAAATAAAATCTTTAAAAAAAAAAAGGGGGGGGGAGGCTCAGATCTGTGTGAGGGACAGAGTCTGGGTGACAGTTGGGTTTAAGGGTCAAGGTCAGAGTCTGGTTTATCAGTAAGAGAAGATCAGGACTAGGGTCAAATTTAAAGGGCTGTCAGTTTTATGGACAAAGTCATGGTAAGAGTCTGGGGGAAGATCATGGTCAGTGTTAGAACTAGGTTAAAGTCACAGTTGTGATAAGGGTCAAACAGCATTAGGGTATTTTCAGAGTGAAGTTCTGAATGAAAGTCAGGGTTACGTGAGGAATGTAGTCAGTCAGACATGATCAAGGGAGGGTCCGGGGGAGACTCTCAGGTAAGAGTGAGGTCAAGGGAAAATCAAGCTGTGGGCAGGAATCAGGAGAGCATCACTGTTAGAGTGAGGGTAAAGCTTAGGGTAGAATCAGGGTAGTAAGTCAAGGTTAGGGTTGGGATTAGGGTGTGTGAGGTTGAGGGTCAGGGTTAGTCTAATAGAGTCATGGTCAGTGTCACAGTGAAGTTGGCCACCAACCCCTGCCCCACTGCCCAGCACCATGTGCAGCTTTTGCAAATGCTACCTCCTGAAGCGCTCTCCCACTGAGCTGTGGGTCTGCCTCCCTCACCCGCCTGGAGTCCTCAGCGCTGCCTGGCCCTCCCTGTCCACCTCCACGGGGACTTGTGTCACGAAGGCAGAGATCTCGGAACAGTGTTTCATACATGGACAGACTCCAAGCACTCAGAAGAACGTGGGGCACAGAGCGAGTGCTCAGTTGAAAGCCTGTTTAATAAGCGATAAGTGCCCATAAAGGTATTTCTGGAGGGAAAAGTGCATCTGGACATAAACAGTTTACAGTAGTTCTCTCTGTGGAAGAATTACAAGAAATATCATGGTTCACTTGATGCATGTCCATGCTGTTTAAAAAAATTTTTTTTTTTTAATCTATTTGTCAGAGAGAGAGGGAGAGAGAGAGAGCGAGCACAGGAAGACAGAGTGGCAGGCAGAGGCAGAGGGAGAAGCAGGCTCCCTGCCCAGCAAGGAGCCCGATGTGGGACTCGATCCCAGGACGCTGGGATCATAACCTGAGCCGAAGGCAGCCACTTAACCAACTGAGCCACCCAGGCGTCCCTGTTTAAAATTTCTTAAAATTAATGTTGATTATTTTATAATCACTAAAAATGGATTTTTCCACTTTGAGAGAAAAAGAGCTCCAGGTAAAGTTCCTGGTAAAGTGACAAGACACTCATTGCACCGTAGCTATTACCCAAACCTCAAACAACTGGCAGCCTTTTGGGGAGCCCTGGAGCACCCTCGGATCCCTGCTCCAGCACTCTTCTCTAAGGAGGGAAGACAAACCAAGAGGCAAGACAACACGGAAGGTCCATTTATTCAACAGCAGCTTTGGAAAGGAATCCTCGAGACAGTGAGGGGATGTATCTCCCCATCTCGGCTTCATTCCTCTCCCACACGCCTCCGTCCTTCGCAGGCGAGAGCCTGATGCAGACAAGGTAATTGTCTTAGATGTACTTATACACGACCTTGGAGGGCACAGTCTGGAGGTGCAGACGGACGGGACATTTGTAAAAGTGGGACAGCAGAGTCTCACTGTAGCCCACCAGGAAGTAGAACTTGTGTGCAGGCAGCTGCCTCAGGACCAGGGCACAGATCTCCAACTGGTTAGCCCGGCGTTTTAGGACCACCTGGTCAGCCAGGCACCCCGGGAAGGTGCCCAGCATGAACTTCCGGAGGAAAACGTCCTCCACTGTTCGCTCTGCAGCGTGGTCCTCTCCGTCCAGGTTACCTGAAAGGAAAAGGGACCTCGAAGACTCAGCAGAAACTCCAGGAGCCTGTCACTCAATTCCACCCCAACCCTGGCTTCTCTCTTCTTCTACAAGTAGAATAAAAGGAATAACACCTTAAAGTTCAAAATACACGGCAATTGGGTGGCTCGGTTGGTTGAGTGACTACCTTCAGCTCAGGTCATGATCCTGGGGTCCTAGGATTGAGCCCCACATCGGGCTCTGCTCAGCGGGGGCCTGCTTCCCCCTCTCTCTCTGCCTGCTTCTCCCCCTGCTTGTACTCTCCCTCCCGCTGTCAAATAAACAAAAAAAAATCTTTAAATAAATAAATAAAGTTCAAATACATTATTTCACTGCATTCGCCAACAAATCCTGTGAAGTCGGTATTATCATAGTTACCCTGGTTTTACAAAAGGGAAGACTGAGGCCTTAGCAGGGCATAAAATTCATATGACCCTTTCCTGTCTAGCCCCTTCCCACTCTTTCTGGGCCATTTATAGAAGCACTGGCCATCCCTTGGCCCAGAAAGATGAGGCCACCAGCTACTTCTGAGACTGGGGACATGAGCTCTGTCACCAGCCAGGGCCATGGCCTCAACCAGTGGATTCTCAGTGCAGATCCTGAAACCCCTCCACCTGCTGCAGTATGCCTCAGGAGTCTCCACACCCAGCCCCAGACCCTAGAACCAGAACCTGGAAAGGGTGGGGGACAGGAATCCATTATTTTAAGCTCCCTAGAAAGACGGATCTCAAAACGCCCAAGCTGAGAAGCCTCATACTGGACAAAAAACAGCCGATTCCCATTAGTTCCAGTAGTTATGTTCTATGAAGTCAGCATGAGCAATGAGTTAGGACTGAACCCTCGCTCCTAGGGGACCTAAGGGGTCAGGTTTCTGCTTGCCCTGGACCAAGACAGTTTGGTCAATACATCACTATATAACCTTGTTTCCTGCGTGTTTCTGCGTATTGGGACGCCTGGGTGGCTCAGTTGGTTAAGCGGCTGCCTTCGGTTCAGGTCATGATCATGATCCCAGCGTCCTGGGATCGAGTCCCACATCGGGCTCCCTGCTCAGCAGGGAGCCTGCTTCTCCCTCTGCCTCTGCCTACCACTGTCTGCCTGTGCTCACTCTCTCTGACAAATAAATAAATAAAATCTTTAAAAAAAAAAACAAAACAAAACATGCGTATCTTCTCCCCAGTGGCGGTCACACCCTTCCTGTGCTTCACACGGCAGCATGAGGCTCCGTTAAGGCAGCGAAGTCACAACAAGAACACAAACTCAGACGTGGGGCACTAACGGGCCTCGGGCAGAGCACCTGCTCACAGCCAGGGCGGAACAAGGCGGCAGCGCCCTGGGAGGGGAGGCCCGAGCGGGTGTCGGCTGCGCCCTGGTCCCACGCTAATGCAGGAATATGAAATTTGAGGATGAAAACCTCTGAACGAGCAGAAGTTGAACCGGGCCTCTCGCCCGTGTTTGCCGGATGTCTATGCGACACCGCACCCGAGAACTTCATCCGCGGGGCCCCCAGCACCGCGACCCCTCACCTGTGTGCAGCGACAGCCAGCCCTTGCGGTGGGAGATGTAGTGCGGCGCGTGCGCCTCCTCGTAGGTCACCGGCTTGTCCCCCTTGCCCACTCTGACTCGGGCCGCCCGGTTCTAGGAGCACAGAGGGGCCGTGATGCTACGC